>CM043703.1:48985726-49265726 GCA_023935145.1 Bretschneidera sinensis | reverse complement strand
TGAATTTATGGGTCTATATTAAGATGACTTATTTAAAAACTCACATTCTGTGGTCAGATTATTACAGGAGTTAGATCTCTCTTAATATGAAGGAGACCGTGTTTGTTCATAAAATTACCACGTGGCATTAATAAATTTTTTTAAATTGTTTTGAGAAACCCACACAATAATGTGTGGGAAAGCTCTAGTTATTACATTGGGTGGTATATTTTGTCACCAATGAATGTATTGTTTTTTCACGTAATATAAATTTTTTATCAAGTGAGTCACTATAAAACTTAATTTATTTATAAAACCTTTTGATTATTGCCCCATTTTTTATCAAGTGAGTCACTATAAAACTTAATTTATTTATAAAACCTTTTAATTATTGCCACGTCTTATAAAATTTGAATTTTTAATGCCTAATTAAATAACCCAGTTTCACTGGATGATGAACATTTTAACCAAAATTTGAACATGAGGTAATTACATAATAAATTTTTGTAACTTAGTTATTAAATTCATAGCTAAATATTTATATTTTGACATTCTCTTGTCTTAGTAAAATACGTAATTTTTTTTTATATTATAAATGTGGTCAATTATTGAAAAGTTCATACTATCATAAATTATGATTTTCTTGATTTTGGTCATAAAACTATCATTTGTTCTAATTAAGTCTTACATATATTATTAGTTTTATAATCAAATCTTTATATCAATTTTCTTGTCAAAAGTAGTAAAAATGTTATGTAGATGTTGATGTGGTAACTATATATGCATTAAAAGATTACAGATGGAAGAAGAATTTTCATCAATGATCTTAATATTGATTATGAAGTTTCACTTGAGCAACGTGATGAAGCTGAAAATCTACCAAAAAATAAAGTTTGGCTCCAAACTCTAGATTGACCTATTGAGGAAATTATTCAGCTTCAAGAGGAGCTAGAAGAACAAAGATTAACAATAGAGCAAGATGCTAATGGTTCTCAAAGCTTGGATTCCATTATCGTGCATAACATCCAAAATATGATGGAAACATAATGGGTCCTACATCCTATCAAGAATCTCTAAAAAAAGAGAATATTTTTTTTTTATAGTGGAGAACTATAGTTCAACCAAGACAATAATGTCACTAAAAAATATGAAGGACGAGAAAATCTCTTTATCTATATTGTCCTTTATAACTATTGTTGTGTATTATAAGATTATTATTATTTTTCTATATATGAGTGGATGGTAAGAAGGGAAAGGCATCGATCAAACAAACTATTTCATCTTCCTTCAGATTAGTTGTAAACATTTATTTCCTTTCGCATTTTTTTTGTGATTGGTATCAGAGCCATACAAACCACTTAAATCTTCTAGCATATTCTCTTGTAAATTTCTGAAGCTTATCAATGAGAAGAATATTTTTGTAAGTATTCTTTTATCTTCATGATTTTACTTTGATCTTGTTATTTGTTTTTAATTCTTAGCCTATTAAAATCCTGTATGCTTGTTTGATTAGTATTCTTTTAGCTTGGCCTTTTTATTTTCTTGTGTGGCATTGTAGTGGCAAGGAATGCAAGAGAAGAAATCGCAAGACAAGAGGGTCTTAAGAACCATAATAGTGTCTAAGATGGAACAAGTACACAGTGTTGGAGGAGAGATAAGAATAATTACAAACATAGTCTTCATTTTGACAAGAATTCAGAAGTTAGTACAAATAAAATATTTAGCGATTTAAATGCTTTAGTAGATTTAATATTGTCATGGTTTAAAAGAAATCATGATAAGCAAGAAAAAAATATGAGAAAAATTAGATGATTTTGATAACAAAATATTATCTATAGGCAATATAACAAGTATTGACCTTAATAATGAATCGAAAAATTTATTAACTACTATAGATAATAAGTTAGAGCAAATTATTACTCATATTCCTCTAATAGAGTCTCCAGGAGATAAACCAATAACATTGCATTATGGGACAAAACGTTTAGGACTAGAAGAAGATATATATATATATATATATATAAAACACCGGAAACATCAGTTTAAATATGAGCAATATGCAAAAGAAAGAAGTAAGTTATTACATATGATAGAAGATTTATATTTTCAATATCAAAACTTATTTGAAAATACAAATTATCATTATTTTATGAATTATGATACAACAGATGAGTCTAGTTCATACAAATCTGGTTCTATTCATCTCGAAGCAAGTGTGGTGAATAGTGAAAATGAATCCTCCGATTTATAATCTATTAAAGAAGAGTAAAAATTACCTTGAAAAGAGCAAATAGCTCTGGGAAAAAGAAAAATAGTTGAATAAGGAGAATCTAATCATTTAGAATCAACAAGAGTGGGAAGAAATTAACGCAAATTAAGAAGGAGCTATTAATTCAGTAGTTGTTTCATCTATAGTAGATCAAGTCCCTACGATCACTAGAAGGGATGATCTAAATAAACAAATAGTTGTAATAAACATAACTTATTTGAATTTACAAAATACTGCTTATAAAGACTATGAGCAAACTATAGATGATTGGGCACAAATAATAAAACATATGGGCAAAAGAATTTTTTTATAATTATTTATGAGAAACTCTATAGGGACATGCTCTATAATTCCTAAGAAAATGATAAGAGTAAGAAACCAACAAAGTTGAAAAAGATTATTTTCTAAATAACTTTAAGGACCATGAAACTATGTTAAATGTTTTTGTAGAAATCTTAAAGAACAAATTTGCAGAACAATAGATGATAAAAATAGAAAGTCGGGCATAAATTATGTTTTAGAAAAATTAAATTTATATAATATTAGAGAATTAGAAGGGTTCTCTAAAAAATTTCAGCAATATTATCATATGCTAGATGATGTAGAAAGAAAATTCTAGCTAGAACAATATTTTCATACGTTACCTCCCCCATGGGATGAACTTTGCAATAATAATTATAAAAAATATCTTATCAAAACCAAAGGATCGGAAACTTTAGGATATAGAATTCAATATGTCTATAGACATCTATTAAGTCATTGTTTATGCACAAAAGCTACTAAACAAGTAAAAATTCAAGTAGGAAATCAGTATGAATTTGGATGTATAACACTTAATTATAATAAAAGGAAAAAAAATTAAAATGGAGAAAATGGAAAAAAAGAATAAACCATATTCTAAAAATAAAAAATACATAAGGAAATATTTTTTCCTTTAAAAAAAAGCATAAAAAGGATGTAGATGCCATATTTGTAATGAAGAAGGAAACATAGCTACTAATTTCCTTAAAAAGGGAAAAGTGATAAACAAATGATAAAATTCATCGAAGTCCAACAATTAGAAATTTGTTATCGAAAAGAAATCTCTGATAGTGAATCTATTCTATATGAAGTGGAAAGCCTTTATGACAGTTCAGATAGTGAATATGAATATATCTTCATGATGACAAGTTCTTCTAATCAATTGACTGAACAAGAAATATTTGAGGAAGAAAAATATTTATAAAATATCCAAATTTTAATTTTTGAGTGTTAGACATTTTTTGCAATTCAGTAGAAACACTACTATAAGAGCTAGGGAAGATGAAATTAAAGAAATTTTCATCTTTGATAAAAAAAAAATTATTGAAAGTAAAATATCGTCAGCTTAGATATATCCATATTGGAGTAATTCAAATCGAAATAAAAACATTATTTCGATAAGGAATAGATACTCCTATACAAGTAGTATTACTAGATAAAAGTTGGAGAGATCCAATCAAAGTATTAATTGGTGGAATTCATTCTAACCTAGTTACAGGAGTAGTTTGGTTTAAAGTAAGGTCAAATTATTTTATAGCTATAGAAGATTCAAATATAAAAAAATACAGTAAAATTAAGAATTCAAACAAAAGATATTGAAATGGAATGGAGTTGTTCAAAATTTTATTGCCGGTATTTTCCTGTGTCAATATCTCTTAGATGATGTTAAAATGATCATAATTAGAGTCATAATAATAACATTTTGTAAAATCTTGCTCTAGAGCTTCTCTCATGTACCAAATTTGATAAGATTGAAAGATTTTTTTTTTCTTTTTCCCTTATTCTAATATTACTATAAATTTCAAAGGTATAATATTTGAAAAATATTTGTCCTTTGGTAACATGGTAGATCATGGTCTTATGAACATGGCTAACTTGTATAGTTCATCACATTTTAGATTTTGAAAAATCAATCTTTCTTCAATTCTCCATTCAATATCTAAGACATTGAGATTGAGATTGAGATTGTGATTGATAAACTAGAATAATTTGGGATTTCATAATAGAAACTAAATAAGAATACAATTGATTCTCTCACTCATGGTGAGGAGAGTTTAAAAGATATACACTATATATAAAATCATATGAGTATACAAATATGGAAAGATGTAGGCAGAATATTTCACAATAATATTTCTTTACTTTCCTAACGCGATATTTTGATTCAAAGATATGCATGAGAATCATGTGGGGTTTTCACTCAAAATGGCAAGTAGCTAATTCTTTGGCACTTGATGGTCTTTTACTTACAAAAGAATGGAAGGGGTAATAATTATTTACTTTCCTAACGCGATATTTTTCATTTTCCATATGCTTTGGATGGCTTAATTCATGAACATTTGACAGCATTACCTCTTCTACAAGGTTCTTTTCAAACTATTCCCTATTATTCTCTCCCCCCCCCCTCCCAAATTGGGTTGACTTTGCAAATTGAGACCCAAATTGACTCACAAAGAATGAAATGCTTCCCATGATAATGGTTTAGTGGTTTAGTGAATATGCCAACCAGTTGCAAAGTAGACTTAACAAATCGAGTAATGAGATTATCAAGTGCAACTTTTTCCCAGACAAAAAAGTAGTCGATTTCAATACGTTTTGTGCATTCATGAATTATCGAATTTATTGTCATAAAAAGTGTAATAACTCATACCCAAAAAGGCAACTACTAGTTGGGTACAGTGTGATCTAGAAGAAACTCAAATTCAAAACAAACAAAACCTTGTCTGAAAAACAACCATCAAATCAACTCCATATACCACAAACCATAAATCTAAATTCACACCTTATGGCTCATATAAAAATCCCAAAATCACTTAAAATACTCACAAACTCAATAGATTTCAACTCAAAAATAAGTTTAGAGAAAAATTCCCAGTTATAAGACTTGATAAAAATTACCCAAAATTAAAAGATAGACGCCTTGAGGATGTCAGATACCAGACTCTTATCTGTAAACATCTATTTTCGTTCCAAATTTTTTGAACGAACCACACAGTTTCGTATGACGAATCTTTGATTCTAGTGCGTTTAGACTTGGTAAATGTTGATGTTTGAATTTAATTGATGAGTGGGACCAATTGTAAACCCTTTTGTTCAATCCTTTAAATCAATTGGACCTTATTTGATTTAACCAAATTCGAGACCAAAGTCTTCATTAAAATTTGGTCTGATTCAAAACCCACTAAAGCCCATTGAGTTTTACAAACCCTAAACACTTTTGACCCAAATTTCAATCCCAAGAAGACTTTAAATTTTTAAGGTGAACTTTCAATTTCACCTTCACTTGGTGCATTTTCATTGGCTCACTTTTTCTCAAGATAAACTCTCTTTTTACAAGAAAAAAAAGTTGTCTATTTTCCCTCCCTATGTTGCCTTCCATGAAGAGGAAATTTTCCTTCTGTTTTTTTTTTTTTTTTTTTTTTTTTTTTTTTTTTTTCTGCATTTTGAAATTATATTTCCCTTGTAGGTTCTCCCACATTTCTATGTACCAAATACCACATTTTCTACAAAGGAAAAAACACATTTTTCACCTAAAAACAACAACTATGCATTTAAGAAACAACATATTTTTCTCATTCTTTGGACAACCATGCGTACCAAAAATTCTTCTTCTTTTTTGCTTGGTTAATTGGACATTACCTTTTAGAGCTTCCACCATTTCCTATATGCCAAATACCATATATTCTACCTAAAAATCAACAACTATTCACTTAAAAGGTATTTTTTATATGAATATGCAAATTGGTAGCCTTCTTTTGCTTTGTTAATCGCAAACTTTTTTTCCTTATGTTCTCCCACTTTCCTGAGTGTCAAAACCCCAAAAACTTTGAGTCATTTCTCTCCCTTATGGCCAGCCACACTAAGGAAGAATTCCCTCTCACTTTTTTACTTTTTTGAAAACTTTAGTTGTACTTTTTTGCTCATCTTTTGCTTTATTGGAACCACTCTTCTTCTTCATTTTTTCATATTAAAAACCCCATTTCTCTTCTCTATTATCAGCCATCTAAAAAGCTTCTTTCTTATAACTTTTTACTTGGTTTACCACACGTCACCTTTCCTAGCCCACCTTTTTCACCTCAAATGCTACAATCTTTCCCCCTCTTTATTCCCTATGGTTGGCAATGTCCTTATTCTCCCCTTTATTTTGCTTTTTTTTTTTAATTCCTTGGAGATCCTATCTCCTCTTATAAATAGCCCCTCCTTGCTAACATAACACACAAACACAAGCTATGGCAAAGTAATGCAAAAAAGAAAGAAAGTTTATAGAGAAAGAAAGAATTGAGAAAAGAGAGAAAAAGGAGAGAAGAACGGGAAGATGAAGAAGAGAAACACAACAAAAGAAGAGAGAATATTCAGGAAAAGAGAGAAAAGAACAAAGAGTGAAACAAAAAAAAAAAGGACTAGTGAGAGTTCTTCATCACTTTCGGCAACTCTTATGCTTTGGTTCTCCCCTCTTTCATCAAACTATTCTTCCAGCTTCACTAAGTCTATAAGAGCACGTGAATTCCAAAGATAATCCCCATACGTGAGAATTTTCTTTAACAAAAAATGTTAGTTAAATCTTTTTTGTTTGAAAAATCAATTGTTAGTGTGATTTATGTGTTTAAATCACCTTGAAAATAGACTAGATTAATTTATCACTTAAAAAAACTTTGGTTTTAAGATACTTACTACTTTCTTAGCATTTATTTTTCACTAGTTTATCCCAAGTCTCAGTTTTTTGAAAGGCCTCTAGCTCTTCATGCATTATTGTTGTCCATCTTGAATGCTTCAAGCTTAATTGTACTATTTTGGGGTTAACAAGAATTTTGGTGAGTTTGTCAAAACATGTAAATCAGCATAACAAGGATTTGGTTTAATAATACCTTTTTGTGATCAAGTGATCATTTAGTGTTGATGTGGAGTGACGAGTGAAACAGTTTCATTTAAAAGGTGACGTGTAGATGAAGGATTTAAAGTTGGAGCTATTGTCAAGGTTTCACTTTGCAATGGTTGATGAGTCTTATTTCTTTTTGCTTCTCATGTTGTTTGGTCTAGAGGTACTGGTTCTATTGATTATGAACTAGGGATTGGTTCTATTTGCATAATTTCTCCATTTTTCTCAATCTCATGTGGCTGTTGATCTTGTACCATAGGAATATGAATTAATGTAGTGAATGTAAGACATGAAGCTTTAATACGTGAATTTTCACAAACATCTTGAGTGTATGTTTATGATTAGAGGGCCTCTGATTACATGGTGAATCAAGTGTTGTAGATATTAGTGGATCATTAAAATTTAAAATTGAAGAAGAGACAAAGCTATCACCTACATATGAAGATAAAGAGTTATTAGTGCATGGAATATCAAGCCATTCATTATAAGTGGTCAATTCCCCATGGTGAGAGATAAACACGGGGCTTGTTGGAGGATATAAGAATTTATACCTCTTGTGTTTCATGCTATACTCGATAAAAATGCATGGCAAGGGTTTTGATTCCAATTTATTAATTTTGTAGGCACCTAAATATGGAAAACATCCCAAGACTAGTGAGTTATAATCAAGATGTTTTTCATAGAGCTTGAAACAAGGGGAGTTCATATTAAACTTGTGAGAATGAAGGAAATTTATCAAAAAACAATCATGGTAAAACAATCTACCCAAAAGCAGGCTGGCAATTTTGCATGGAATATTATTGTCAAAGCTAACTTAGTAATGCTTCGATGTTAATGTTCGGTGACTCCATTTTGTTGTGGGGTTTTTGGGTATGTCAATTGATGGCATATTCCCAAATTATTCAATAGAAATAACAACTCTTTATCTGCAAATTCACTAACTTTGTTAGTTTTAAAATTTTATTTTATTTTATTATCAAATTAACATTCAACAAATTTTTTAAAATGCATAAAACAACTCAAGAAGTCTGACTTTCATTTCATTGGATAAAAACATGTGAACCTTGAAAAACCATCCACAAAAATAACATAATAACGATAATTTTAAGTGGACTTAATTAGTGCAGCCACCCATAAATCACAATGAATTTTCATAAATGGTTCATCACAATTATCATCAACATGTAAGAAAGGAAGTCTGCAAGATTTTCCCATTTGACGGCTATCACATATGGAGCTAGACTTATGATTTGAACAAAATTAATAAACTTTCGACAAGAAAGAAAATCTATGACTCGGTATTGTGGATGACGAACCCGTTAATGGCAACCCTCTTTATTCATTCTCTTAAAACAGAAGAAGATAATGTTTTTGGCTGGGATCAAGAGATGAGATCGATGTTTTCTTTTAAGATTTTTATTGAGAGAAAAGTAGCAAAATAGTTTTTGGTTGGTAGGAAAATATATGATTTTTTTTAGACTGCTGTTTCTCTCTCTAATACTTAAAAACAACTCTCATTTCCTTAAATTTAGAATGGAAATTGGGAAAAGCAGTGACGCCAGAGAAGGGAAGAAAGAATATGAGAGAGAAAACCAGATCAATATCAATCTTCTTAGATCTAGAGATGAGAGATGAGGAGGAAAAAAGAGAAAATGGAGGAAAATGATTCAGATATGGTATTATATACTAGGTTTTGTGAAATATATAGAAACATGGAGGAGTAAAATGGTCCCAAAAGTAGTCAATTTAATCATAGCGTGCTGGCACAACTGCTATCCCACCCCTAAGACAAAAACATTGGATTAGCTATCACTTGGGATTTATTATATCTTGTCTTTTAAATGAACCAAACATAGAAAATGGACTAAAGGGGGATTCAATTAGTCTAATCCCACCTAATCCCAATGGTATACCTCGAACTAAACAAACCTTAAGTTTATATCTTACTAGAGTCATTAGTCATGTGTGGGCTGATGCACCAATATCAGGATTCTGTTTATGCTCTTGATTTTCATTATTAATGGTAAAAGCAAGCAATGCTTAAGAGATGTCATCATCTTGTTGAGAATGATTGAATCGATTGAAACATTTGAGTGCAGTATGATTGGGTTTGCAACAAATTTGACCCTCGACTTCATTTTCTTTTCCATTATCCTGGGCTTTTAGTTTGTTGAAGTTGTTTGCACCTTACTAATTTCCTGCATAAAATTGAGAGCTTACACTAGCACAGTTTCCATTAGTACGACTGGTTTGAATAAAACCTTTTCCTTTTGAGTTGTAACGGTTGAAATTAATGTCTTTCTTTTTGTTTGGGCTTCTATTGGTTTTTTACCATAAAAAGCAATTTGAGGTTGGTTAAAAATTTTAACTCCATAAATTTAACTTCTTGCTTCACGGCTTTGAAGAAGTGGTATAATATCACAGTATGATGGGACTGGGGGTTTATGCATGGATGTTACAAAGTTCTCATACCCTTGGATAAGGCCTTGTAATCACCAAAAAGCTTTGTTTCTTTCTAGAATAGTTTTGCCAATTGCAACAAGGTAATCACAAATTCCTTTGAATTTTTTTAAATATTAACTTAAAAAATCGTTACCCTTTTTTTAAGGATCGTCATTTGTTACATTAACTGAAACTGTCTTTCTTTATCGTCTTGAGCAAATATATCCTTTAAAGCACTCGAAACATATTTAGATGTGACTAATTTGACCACAATTCCAAACACTTCTTAAGAAAGAGTGTTATACAAATATCAACCTAAATAATAAGCTTCTAAATGTATGTTTTAACTCGCAAGTATACAAGATCAAACAAATAGTATAGCTAGCAAATACGAGATCATTCCCATGAGGATTGAATTAATTGTGTTTAAATATAATTTCCTAAAGCTTCTATCTAAATGAAACAAAAATAAAATAACATATTTGAATAAATAGTAAAGATTGCATTAGTGAAAGAAAATCGAAAAATAGTTTTGAAACTAGAATTGAAATAATGAGAAAATAAGTTAAGGTTTTGATATTCACCACTAATCATCTTCTGTAAAGCAAACAACTTGCACAATTCTAAAAACTAGATTTAGATGCTTAATGTTTACCAACCTAAGGGCATGATATCTACTCCTTAAGCTATTGATTTCCCTAAGCACAAGTTAGGCATGGGTGTCTACTCTGATTCTTTTCATTCATAAAGTATTTAGCATGGTTTCTACTAAGTTGCACTTCAAGAAAGCATAAAACAATGGAAATAAACAAACACACGAAACCTTGAACATGGTATCTATTCTGGTTTTTCATGTTGATTAATCCCAAGAACCCATAATTGGTTTCTTCCACTTAGTGTAGGCACAAGACTTGGTCATCTAAATTTACCTAGATGACAATCTCCATACAACACATGTATATGATGATCAAACATAACACATAAACCGTATGAAGAATGAAATAGAACCAGGAGTTAATCAATAAAGCATCAAGAAAAAATAATTTGTAATAAAGCAAATCAAAATCCTTAAGAAAACATGACTAGGGCTTTAATCGAGCCCTAACTAAAATATTTAGTTACACATAATTCTAATGAAAAATATCCTCATCATAAAAAAAATAGATAAAAGAAAGAAAAGATAACTCTTTTATGATGATAATCCTCAAAGAACAAGAGCTCCCATGCATGAAGATGGCCACCATAGAAGAAAATATAGTTAAAAAAAAAACTGTTCTTTTTTTGGTCTCTTAAACATGTATTTATAGAACCCTAAACAAAACCCTAGCAATTGAACGTGTGCCTATTTTTATTTTTCTGATTTTTCCCTAGACTTATTTAGGCACTCAACTTTCTTTTCCAGTCGTGCAAATCCCAACAAAATCAGAATATAATAGCTCATTCACATCTGCCATAACTTTCTCTAGAAAAATTATATTTACGAGCTATAAAATTCTCTAGAAAATAGACATCCGGATCTTTCCAAAAATATATGGCTCATCTCTTGGTTCTTCTTAAATCAATACAGTTTAATCTGCAAAAATGACTGATCTGTACGGGCAATTATGGCAATTTAGTAAAGCTCATTTTCACCCTTTGGTAGTGACAACATGACTTAGCAAAATGTTCAATTTATCTTTAACAGTGTAGAAATGATGGGTTTTGTTGCACTCTTCTTAGAAAACCTGAAAGCATGTAAAACAATACAAAAGATCAAATTGTAACAAGGCTAAAGAATTAATGTATGCAAATTAAGAGGCTTGAATGTGTGACATTCAATGCTTATCACACCCGCAAACTTACATATTGATAGTCCCTTAGCAATACAAAACTGAAAATAAAATAACTATCTACTTCCATCTTACATGAGGTGTATGATTGCCTTTCAAACCCCTAGTCATCCCTAGAGGACGAGTGAAGTCTTGTGAGGGTTTACCAGAAATACTACCCTCAAACATTTATGTCACAATCATGTTATCAAGAAGAATACAGAATCACATCAACAAATTTTTTTTTCATTCATTAACAAGCTTAAATTGACAAACTCCATTTTCAAAACATCTAAAAGAATTTAAAGTCTAATCACTCACAGTTGGCTAGCATAAACTTTCCAAGATTAACTAGTGTAAAGTGAATTATCATATAATCCTAGAGTTTCAACTCAATCCTAATATGCATATTACATTATCTCAAAATTCAGTGGAATCTTTATCAAATAAATGACCAAGGCAATATCACAGCAGATATGATGACTTCCTTTCTCTTTTTTTAAAAAAAAAATTATTTTTATTATTTAAATGCAGACTATGCAATACTTAGCTCCCTTAAGCTTTAGGCCAGTGACTCCCAAACCAGATGGCTTTAGGGCACCAGGTGTAAAGTACCTGATGAGTCTTAAATATTGCATATTTTAGACCCTTAACTTATATTTGTTATGCTCTTAGTTAGTAGTATTTTACTTTATTTTACGTCTTTCTTGTGTTTTGTGTATTTTTACAGGTTTGTGGAGAAAATGAAGCATTTCAGGAGATTTGAAGCTTCTGGAGACATAGCGCTCGAGCGTACCTACCTACGAACGAGCGCAAGGTCAACATCCCACATCGAAATAGTTGCTGTTCAGTGCGTCTGCGATCGATCGTAACAAACATGCGATCGAGTGCACATGCGATCGTGCGCACGAGACATGCGATCGAGCGCACATGCGATCGATCGCACTATTCTGCGATCGAGCGCACTCGGGCCAGTATCCCACATCGAATCTGAAACCTTCAGTGCTCCGTGTCTTCCCCTATATAAACACCATCTGGCTTCATCATTCAGTGTACCATTCCTGAGACACTTTGGTGTTTACCGGTGGACGTCTGCCAGCATTCTGGTGGGTCCCGAAGGCATTGCTACCACGAGGGGAAGCGCCGCCCGGCAGCGAGTGGAATTTCGCCCATGTAAAGTTGTTTATTTATTTCTTTATATTCAGTTGTTTTAGTTTAAATGTTTAGCACTTGTTATTATAGTTTTATAGTTATGAGTGGCTAGACTCTTCAGCTAAGGTTGAAGATGAAGCCCCGCCGTTGTTTGGCGTAGTAGTTCAGATTTGCTTTTACAAATCTGACAATTTTTAGTATAAATGTTCTGTCAATTATTTGAGTTAATCTTATAACTGATTGAGTTTAAATTGTCTGTTGGATTTTCTTTGTGTTTCATCTGATGGATACATTGAATGCTTTTCGATTAAATTGGATTCCCTTTGTGATTTGTTAAGAGCGGATACATTGGGTGCTTTTGGTTTAGTTGGGATATTCTTTGTTTTTTTGTCTTATAGTTGGATTCATGGAATGTTTTGATAGGCTATATTTTTAGAACATGTATGCTTAACTTCGGTGGGGTGGATTCGGAAACCTTAGTGTTTTAATTATTAGTTTTTAAATCAACTTAGTTTATTTTATATTTCTTTTGCAATATCATTCACAATTCGGAACTAGGTAAAGTTAGTTTAGATTAAAAATATATTTTCACAACGCAATTCCCTGTGGATTCGACCTCGCACTTGCACAACGCTATATTGCAAACGACTCGTGCACTTGCGAGTAATTTAAAACTCACAACAGTACCCTTAAGATTTACTAACTCAAGTCAAAAAGGCTGCAAAGCTAAACTAGCCATGTCATTAACCAATCCAAACCATTCACCTTTTGATGCGAACACTCATTGCTAGTAAGAAGCCCGGTTACTCAACAAACAACTTAGAAAAGTCATTATTCATCATTGTTCATCATGTCATTATTCATTGCTAATAAATCATGCCAAGGTCATTCATCTAATAAAGCATCTAACCAAACTCAAGATTTTGAAAACAAGCATAATTAGTTCTTCATGTGCTAATGTGTTTGTGGTGAAATCAAGATGAAACATGTGAAGTGTCCTAAGCTAAAAGTAAGTAATCAGACTCAGATTTTCTATTGAATTGATCATGTGTTCAAAAATTTAAGCTCGCCAATGAAATCAAATTACAGTTTCAATTTAACCAAATTCTTACAGATAACACTATTTGGGTGATCAAATAGGTGCACAATGCTCACATAAGGACATACAATTGTTTTCCTACACCCCCAAACTTAAATCACACATTGTCCCCAATGTGTAGTAAGAGATATAATACAGGGAGGAGAAAGAAAAGTGATGAAGGGTAAAGCTGCCCAGAAAACACCTATCCTGAAAAATCAAAGCTAAAAAAAATTGTTGACCCTGAATGATTTTGATAGTGACAAAAATCTTAATTAAGCACTAATGAATATTACTTAAGTAATACAAATTGTTAATAGTGCTTATACATCAAAGGAGATCAAGATTGTAGAAATTGGTGAATCAAAGTTGCTTTTACAAATCTGACAATTTTTAGTATAAATGTTCTGTCAATTATTTGAGTTAATCTTATAACTGATTGAGTTTAAATTGTCTGTTGGATTTTCTTTGTGTTTCATCTGATGGATACATTGAATGCTTTTCGATTAAATTGGATTCCCTTTATGATTTGTTAAGAGCGGATACATTGGGTGCTTTTGGTTTAATTGGGATATTCTTTGTTTTTTGTCTTATACTTGGATTCATGGAATGTTTTGATAGGCTATATTTTTAGAACATGTATGCTTAACTTCGGTGGGGTGGATTCGGAAACCTTAGTGTTTTAATTATTAGTTTTTAAATCAACTTAGTTTAGTTTATATTTCTTTTGCAATATCATTCACAATTCGGAACTAGGTTAAGATAAAGTTAGTTTAGATTAAAAATATATTTTCACAACGCAATTCCCTGTGGATTCGACCTCGCACTTGCACAACGCTATATTGCAAACGACTCGTGCGCTTGCGAGTAATTTAAAACTCACAACAAGTTTTTGGCGCCGTTGCCGGGGGATTGTTTTGTTTGTGAAAATTTTTGGTCTGAATTGATTTTATTTTTCTACTAGTTAGTTATAATTTTTTTTTTTTGAGTTTTGTGTTTGCTTTATTCTGTTGCTTCTGCTGGTTAGTATCTCATTATTTTTCTGTTGGTGTATGCTTGGTCGGAGATCCTTGAACTTAGATTTGACACATTTAGATCCCGACTTAGAAAGAACTCTTAGGAGGCAGAAAAGAGTGCTAGTTGAGATGGTAGAGAATTATAGGAATGCAAATCATCCTGAACATGTAGAGCAACCTAGAGCTTGGAAAGTGGACTCCACTACATCCCTTAGGGACTTGTTCACACCCGTTGCGACTAACTCATCCTCTTGCAGTGTTGCCACCGACCAATGCCACACATTTTGATTTGAAGCCACATGTTATCCAACTCTTACCCTCATTCCATGGCTTAGATCTTGAAAATTCTTATAGTCATGTGAAGAAGTTCAAAGACATTTGTGCTACATTCAAATTCCAGAACTTCTCTGAGGAGTCAGTCCATCTTCGACTCTTCTCTTTCCCCCTTTATGATAGAGCTAGGGCGTGGTTGGACTCCAACACGTCCGGGTCTATTATATCTTGGGAAAACCTGCTTAGCAAATTTTATCATAAGTTTTTCCCAATGTCTAGAGTGAATGAGTGCCGAAAGGAGATTAGCTCTTTCACTCAGGACGAGGATGAGAAGTTCTCTAAAAGCTGGGAGCGCTTTAAAGAGTTACTGATCAGATGCCCTCCACATGGATATGAGAAGTGGAGACTCGTTCAATTCTTCTACCAAGGGTTGACTCAACCCAACCATAGCATGATCGAGTCTATGAATGGGGGGGCATTCTTGAGTCTGACAGGAGACGAAGCATACATGGCATTGGACAAGTTGTCCGACAACTCACAGCAGTGGGATTTTTCAAGCTGTCGAGATAAGTCCATTCGTGCTCCTAAGAGGGGAGGCATCTATGAGGTCAGAGAGGATGTTGATTTAAGGATAAAGTTAGATGCCCTCACCAAGAAGATTGACGCTCTCACTGTGAGCCAATCCATCAACGCTGCCAACACATTCAATGTTGAAAGCTGTTCCATCTGTGCTAGTCCCATGCATCTAGCACAGAATTTCCCATCAATGCCGGCTTGTGCCGAGTATCCTATGGAACAAGTAAATGCTTTCAATGACTTTCGAAGGCAGTCAAATGGATCGTACTCCGAGACGTACAATCCAGGGTGGCGGAACCACCCAAATTTTTCATGGAGGCAGAACCAACCAATGAATCAGGGAGGAGCCTCTCATCATGCTCAAAATCAATATCCTCCCGGATTTTCCCCACAAATTCCTAATCATGGTCGTTCTGCCCATCCAGCACCTTCACCTGCTTACCACGCACCCACCCAAACACCAGCGCCAGTTTCACAGTCGCTTGAGGACACCCTTAAGGAGTTCATGAAGGCGACTAGCCAAAATATGAGCGATGTGAGGAGTGCAACAATGGTAAACACCCAAGCAATTGCCAAGCTGGAGAGTCAAATAAGGCAAATTGCAAGTCACTTGGGTGAAAGAGAGAAAGGAAAGTTCCCCAGTCAGCCCGTGCAAAACCCAAAAGGACAATTTATGGTTGAGAGTTCATCAACTCCTACACATGGGGAGGAACAAGTACAGTCAATTGTCACACTGAGGTCTGGGAGACAAGTGGACAATCGAGTGGAAGAGAGCCCTGCTATGCAG
This sequence comes from Bretschneidera sinensis, assembly GCA_023935145.1. Classification (NCBI taxonomy): domain Eukaryota; kingdom Viridiplantae; phylum Streptophyta; class Magnoliopsida; order Brassicales; family Akaniaceae; genus Bretschneidera; species Bretschneidera sinensis. The sequence continues at coordinate 49,249,449 of CM043703.1, read as the reverse complement.
CAAGGGCAAGGGAGTGGCAACACAGAGAAGAGAGATGCTGAGCCATCTACAGCCACACCTACTGAGAAAGACCCTCCTAGGTCGTTTGTACCTAGAGCACCCTACCCCAAGAGATTACAGGCGCCCAAGAAAGGAGGGAAGTATGAGGAAATTCTGGAGGTATTCAAGCAAGTCCAAATCAATATCCCATTTTTGGATGCCATCCATCAAGTGCCATCATATGCTAAGTTTTTAAAGGACTTGGTCACTATTAAGAGGAGGACGAATGTCCCAAAGAAGGCATTTTTGACCGAGCAGGTCAGTTCAATCCTTCAGTGCAAGCTACCCATCAAGTATAAGGACCCGGGGTGTCCTACCATCTCTTGCACGATAGGAGTCAGCCATATTGAGAGGGCCCTTTTGGATCTAGGGGCGAGTGTGAATCTTCTACCCTACTCAGTCTATGTGCAGTTGGGGTTAGGAGAATTGAAGCCCACATCCACGATGCTTCAATTGGCTGACAGGTCAGTGAAAAGACCACGGGGGATAGTTGAGGACGTTTTGATAAAAGTGGATAAGTTCTACTTCCCCGTGGATTTTATTGTGCTTGACACAGAGCCGGTTTAGAATGTAAGGATTCAAATACCGGCGATTCTAGGGCGACCATTCTTAGCCATGGCTAACACCCTAATCAACTATAGGACAGGGGTGATGAAGATCTCCTTTGGAAATATGACAGTGGAGTTGAACATTTTTGATATCACTAGGCAACCACTGGAATATGATGAAGTGAGAGATGTATGCTTGATAGAGGAGATTCTTGAGGATACTGTGAATGAATCAAGCATTGAGGATCCCATGGAGGCATGCTTTGCTCACTTTGGAGAGGACTTGGGTTTAGATAAGTTACTCGAGGAAGTAAATGCCATTTTGGAGTCTGATCCTCAAGAAAGCAAGGAGGAGGAGGAGAAGGTGTCACCAGAACCTCAAAAGAAGGAACTTAAGCCTTTACCGGATAATCTTAAGTATAAGTTCCTGGGTCCAGCATACTGTTTGCCTGTGATAATAGCTTCATATTTGGGAGAGGCTCAAGAGGAGAAATTATTAGATGTTTTAAGAGAGCACAAAGAAGCTATCGGCTGGACCATTGAGGATATTAAGGGAATCAGCCCCTCGGTGGTGATGCACAGGATACATTTGGAGGAAGATGCTAAGCCATCGAGGGAGCCGCAAAGAAGGCTCAACCTTGCTATTCAAGAGGTTGTGAGGGCAGAGGTTATTAAGCTGTTAGATGCAGGGATCATTTATCCTATCTCTGATAGCAAGTGGGTGAGCCCTATTCATGTCGTGCCCAAGCGAGCTGGGTTAACGGTAGTAAAGAATAAGGATGACGAGTTGGTGCCAACCCGTGTGTAGTCTGGGTGGAGAGTGTGTATAGACTACCGTAAGCTGAACATTGCCACAAGGAAGGATCACTTTCCACTTCCATTTATTGATCAGATGGTGGAGCGTTTGGCTGGGCACGAGTATTATTGCTTTTTGGATGGTTATTCTGGATATAACCAGGTCCCTGTGGACCCCGAAGATCAGGAGAAGACGATATTTACCTGTCTTTTTGGGACCTTCGCCTACTGTCGCATGCCCTTTGGGTTATGCAATGCGCCCGCCACTTTTCAGCGGTGCATGGTTAGTATATTCTCTGACATGGTAGAGCGGTTCTTGGAGATTTTCATGGACGACTTCTCCGTCTTCGGTTCAACATTTGAGGAGTGCCTGCACCGTCTCTCTTTGGTTTTGGTATGGTGCAAGGAGAAGAACCTGGTGCTTAATTGGGAGAAGTGCCATTTTATGGTCAAGCAAGGAATTGTACTGGGGCATATCGTATATCATCGAGGGATTGAGGTCGACAAAGCGAAGGTGGATTTGATTTCCAGCCTTCCACCCCCACGTACGGTGAAAGAGGTTCGATCTTTTCTGGGCCATGCAGGTTTCTATAGGCGATTTATCCAGAATTTCAGCAAGATCGCCAGGCCCTTGTGCAAGTTGTTGCTAAAAGATGCCCCATTTCTATTTGATGAGGATTGTAAGAAAGCATTTGGGGATCTGAAGAAGATTCTGACGTCCACACCCATTATTCAGCCACCTAACTGGGATGTGCCTTTTGAGATTATGTGCGACGCATCAGACTATGCTGTTGGAGTTGTTTTGGGGCAACGTGTTGATAAACTTCCCCATGCTATCTATTATGCAAGTCGAACTCTAAACGGCGCACAACTCAATTACTCTACCACTGAGAAGGAGTTGCTTGTAGTCGTTTTTGCATTAGACAAGTTCAGATCCTACTTGTTAGGATCTAAAGTCATTATCTACTCGGACCATGCTGCATTGAAGTATCTTTTCTCTAAAAAAGATGCTAAATCTCATCTTATCCGATGGATCTTGCTACTTCAAGAGTTCGATATTGAGATTCGGGATAAGAAAGGTTCGAAAAATGTGGTGGTGGACCATTTGTTTAGATTGATTGTGGAATTCAGTGAGGCTGCCACTCCCATTTCTGAGACCTTTCTTGATGAGCAATTGATGCACATTGCTCACAGTCCCGCACCATGGTTTGCTAACATAGTAAACTATCTTGTCACCAGACACATGCCCTTGCATTGGGGGAGGCAAGATAAATCAAAATTTTTTACCATGGTAAAACACTTTTTCTGGGACGATCCTTACCTGTTCAAGTATTGTCCTGATCAGATCATTAGACAGTGTATTCCTGAGCATAACCAATCTAATGTCATCGCCTTTTGTCATGATCATGCATGTGGAGGCCATTTTAGTGCTAAAAAGACCGCTGCAAAGATTTTGCAGTGTGGATTTTATTGGCCTACCCTGTTCCGGGACTCTCACACCTACTGTATATCTTGTGAGCATTGCCAAAAGCTAGGGAGTCTTTCTTGGAGAAATATGATGCCCCTCAACCCTATTCTGATTGTTGAGATTTTTGATGTGTGGGGCATTGATTTCATGGGACCATTCCCAAACTCCTTTGGCTACTTATACATTCTAGTTGCTGTGGACTATCTGTCCAAGTGGGTGGAGGCCGTTGCATGCAAGACCAATGACCACAGAGTTGTGGTCCAGTTCTTGAAAGACACTATTTTTGCTCGTTTTGGTACGCCTCGAGCAATCATAAGTGACGGAGGTAAGCGCTTTTGCAATAAGATCTTTGAGCAGTTGATGAAGAAGTATTGTATCACGCACAAAGTTGCCACCTCATATCACCCACAGACGAGTGGTCAAGTGGAAATTTCAAATCGCGAGATCAAATAAATTTTGGAAAAGACTGTGAACCCTAATAGAAAGGATTGGTCTTTGCGATTGACGGATGCACTGTGGGCATATCGGACAGCCTTCAAGACGCCAATTGGCATGTCTCCCTATCGCATTGTATACGGAAAGGCATGTCACCTTCCGGTTGAATTAGAGCATCGTGCGTATTGGGCTGTCAAGCAACTAAATTTCAATCTTTCCAAGGCTGGCTCACAACGGAAGCTCCAACTCAATGAATTGGAAGAGCTGCGGAATGATGCATATGAGTGTGCCCGATCATACAAAGCACAAATGAAGAAGACTCATGACCAAAACATTTTGAGACGAGCTTTTGAGCCGGGTCAGAAAGTTCTTCTTTATAATTCACGCCTGCATCTTTTTCCAGGCAAGCTCAAATCCCGATGGTCAGGCCCATTCATTATTCGATCGGTTTTTCCTCATGGGGCCATCGAGATTGAGGATCCTAAGAATGGTAATACTTTCAAGGTAAATGGACAGAGGCTAAAACCATTCTTAGAGTTGAGGAGTCCGGACATTGAGACGATACTGTTGGAGGATCCTAGTTACTCAGATTGAGTGTAGTATTCTAGGGAGAGTCTGGCTGAAGACGTTAAACTTAGCGCTCATGGGAGGCACCCCACAGCTTATCTTTTCTTTTGTTTATTTATTATTCCGCATTTTTATGTTTAATGTTTGTTTCTAGTATTTTTTGTTTTCCAGTTTTTATTTTTCAGGGACAAAGCGTACTTCAGTTCAAGTTTGGGGGTATGCTATGAGCCATACCAGTCCAGATAGTTCTCCATATCTCAGGTCAGCTCTTTCCATATTGGTCACACATTGGGGTCAATGTGTAATTTAAGTTTGGGGGTATGGGAGACACATCACACACTCTGTCCTAATTTGTTGTCTTTTCGTCATAGAGATAAATGCATGCTCATGTTATCGTGAAATTTTAGTTGATCTAAACATTTTCTGTGATGTGATATCATTGGTGAGCTTAACATTTTGAACACATGATCTGGTGATAAATTTTAAAATTTAGTTACTTACCTTAGACATTTGAGAATTCACATGTTTGACATAATCTAACACGAGCACATTAGCACAAATTATGTGAGGTATGACATGTGATTTTAATGTGTATTTTTCCTTATCTTAACTGAAACTGGATGACTTGTTGGATGAACTCTTGGGCATAGGAAAATATTAAAAAAAAAAATTATCAATAAACTTTTCGCTGAGTAACTGGACCTCTTGCCTCAGTAAGCAGTGAGTGTTCACGACAAAAGGTGAAATTTTGCTTGGTAATATTAAGGTCGGTTTAATTTCGTAGCCTTTTTGACTCGAGTTAGTAAGTCCTTAGGGGTGTCTTTACACCTAATGCCCTAAAACCACCTGGTTTGGGAGTCATTGACTCAACACTCGCTACATGGGTCAATTAGAAAGCTTAAGGGAACTAAACATAGCCGTGCCTTATTAAAAAAAAAAAAAAATACTATGCCTTTTTCGTTCATTTTGATGGGAAATTTGGTGAATCTTGAGACATGGAGACCTTACACATTGGAGTTATTTGGAAGCTTCATTTTTATATGCTAATTCACTTTACACAGTGTCAGACTTGTGATGCCTTATCCTGCCTTTTGTAAGTAATTAGATTTTAACATTTCTATTCATTGTGAAGATGGGTTTATCTTTTTAAGCTTGCTCATGAATGAATATCATGGTGATGTGTGCTCCTTAAATTTTTGGATACCATGAGTGATGACTTTATCTTTATGTTCTTTGTTTTTCATTGAGTCTTTTATTTTGTTTTGCTAAGGGACTAGCAAAATATAAGTTTGGGGGTATTTGATGAGTCTTAAAAATTGCATATTTTCGACCCTTAACTTATATTTGTTATGCTCTTAGTTAGTAGTATTTTACTTTATTTTACGTCTTTCTTGTGTTTTGTGTATTTTTACAGGTTTGTGGAGAAAATGAAGCATTTCAGGAGATTTGAAGCTTCTGGAGACATTGCACTCGATCGCACGAGATATGCGATCGAGCGCACCTGCGCTCGAGCGTACCTACCTACGAACGAGCGCAAGGTCAACATCCCACATCGAAATAGTTGCTGTTCAGTGCGTCTGCGATCGATCGTAACAGACATGCGATCGAGCGCACATGCGATCGTGCGCACGAGACATGCGATCGAGCGCACATGCGATCGATCGCACCATTCTGCGATCGAGCGCACTCGGGCCAGTATCCCACTTCGAACTTGAAACCTGCAGTGCTCCGTGTCTTCCCCTATATAAACACCATCTGGCTTCATCATTCAGTGTACAATTCCTGAGCCACTTTGGTGTTTACCGGTGGACGTCCGCCAGCATTCTGGTGGGTCCCGAAGGCATTGCTACCACGAGGGGAAGCGCCGCCCGGCAGCGAGTGGAATTTCGCCCATGTAAAGTTGTTTATTTATTTCTTTATATTCAGTTGTTTTAGTTTAAATGTTTAGCACTTGTTATTATAGTTTTATAGTTATGAGTGGCTAGACTCTTCAGCTAAGGTTGAAGATGAAGCCCCGCCGTTGTTTGGCGTAGTAGTTCAGATTTGCTTTTACAAATCTGACAATTTTTAGTATAAATGTTCTGTCAATTATTTGAGTTAATCTTATAACTGATTGAGTTTAAATTGTCTGTTGGATTTTCTTTGTGTTTCATCTGATGGATACATTGAATGCTTTTCGATTAAATTGGATTCCCTTTGTGATTTGTTAAGAGCGGATACATTGGGTGCTTTTGGTTTAGTTGGGATATTCTTTGTTTTTTTGTCTTATAGTTGGATTCATGGAATGTTTTGATAGGCTATATTTTTAGAACATGTATGCTTAACTTCAGTGGGGTGGATTCGGAAACCTTAGTGTTTTAATTATTAGTTTTTAAATCAACTTAGTTTATTTTATATTTCTTTTGCAATATCATTCACAATTCGGAACTAGGTTAAGATAAAGTTAGTTTAGATTAAAAATATATTTTCACAACGCAATTCCCTGTGGATTCGACCTCGCACTTGCACAACGCTATATTGCAAACGACTCGTGCGCTTGCGAGTAATTTAAAACTCACAACAGTACCCTTAAGATTTACTAACTCAAGTCAAAAAGGCTGCAAAGCTAAACTAGCCATGTCATTAACCAATCCAAACCATTCACCTTTTGATGCGAACACTCATTGCTAGTAAGAAGCCCGGTTACTCAACAAACAACTTAGAAAAGTCATTACTCATCATTGTTCATCATGTCATTATTCATTGCTAATAAATCATGCCAAGGTCATTCATCTAATAAAGCATCTAACCAAACTCAAGATTTTGAAAACAAGCATAATTAGTTCTTCATGTGCTAATGTGTTTGTGGTGAAATCAAGATGAAACATGTGAAGTGTCCTAAGCTAAAAGTAAGTAACCAGACTCAGATTTTCTATTGAATTGATCATGTGTTCAAAAATTTAAGCTCGCCAATGAAATCAAATTACAGTTTCAATTTAACCAAATTCTTACAGATAACACTATTTGGGTGATCAAACAGGTGCACAATGCTCACATAAGGACATACAATTGTTTTCCTACACCCCCAAACTTAAATCACACATTGTCCCCAATGTGTAGTAAGAGATATAATACAGGGAGGAGAAAGAAAAGTGATGAAGGGTAAAGCTGCCCAAAAAACACCTATCCTGAAAAATCAAAGCTAAAAAAAATTGTTGACCCTGAATGATTTTGATAGTGACAAAAATCTTAATTAAGCACTAATGAATATTACTTAAGTAATACAAATTGTTAATAGTGCTTATACATCAAAGGAGATCAAGATTGTAGAAATTGGTGAATCAAAGTTGATGATATCAAAAGTCAATAAGCTCTCCAAAAGATCAAATTCAAGGAGAATAATTTAAATGCAACTTCAAAGTCAATAGGGATAAATTATAGGTTGGAATCCTAAGATACACTTTGTAAGCATTTCAATTTTTAAGAGCTAATTATCTTTGCATTATATTTTATTATATAGTCTTAATTAATTGAAAATATAAAATCTCCAAGTGATTCTAGTAAATGCAAATAAATTAATTGGGCTCAATACTTAACATTCTCTAATTGAATTTAAGAAGAATTTATGTTGACATAGAAAATTACTTGAGCATTTGTAATATATCATTCTTCATATATCTTGCATACATATTATGCTTAAATTTGTAATATGTTTTGTCATCACCAAAAATGCCTTAATCAAGAAATTAATTAGATTAATTTTGATGATAACAAAACACTTTTGAAGTGTTTAACTCGTGTGTTTAATGTACAAGAAAGTTTGATTCAATTAGGAGATTTTTTGGAACTCAAAAATCCAAAAAGAATAAAGAGATATGAAGAAAATTGATGCTGAAAACACTGTTCATCCTGAAAACACTGTAGCAGCGCTCAAACAGTGACCCAGTCGACCGGCTGAATAATACAATCGACTGGTACAATGGGCAGAAGGTTCCCAGTCGACTGGTAACACTGTAGCAGCAAAAATATGATTTTTAAAGAGGATCCAGTCGACTGGTATCACAACTCAGTCGACTGGTAGCTCAAAAATATGACTGTTGGGACTCGAAATATGAGATTTTAAAGGCACAATCAATTCAAATTAAAGTATAACGGCCATATTAATTGATGGCTATATAAACCCACTCAATTCAGCATTCAATAAGAAGGAAAAGACATTCAAAAAGAGTAGAGCACACACAATCAAGTCATTCATTCCTTGAAACTCAAAAAGCTTTGAAATACTCATGTTGAGCTATTCTTCAAGCTTTACTTTGAAAGAGAGATATTATTCAGTTGTATAAGCTTCCATTGTTATCTCTCTACCATTTACTTTATAGCATTTATTGTAAAGGGATTACTTCCGAGAGGAAGGGGATAGCTTCCGAGAGGAAGGGATTGTAAGGTTTGTACAACACCGGTGAAGTTGTACGACTAAGTTTCTTAGTTAATTACTTCAAAGAGGTTCCTTGAAGAGAGTGGACGTAGGGTCGGAACGAATCCAATATTGCCGAACCATTATAAACTAAGTTTGCATCTCTCTAACTCTATCTCCTTAATTACTTGCTTATAATTATTTATTATTCAAGTAAATGAGATTGATTGCTTAATTATTTTATAATTCAATTATCATTTCTATATTAAGCAATAAACTCTCTCATCTTTGTGCTAGTAATTTAGAAAGATTTAATTCCGCATATATTTTGATATTTGAGATTGCAAAAAGTATTTAATTTTTTAATACCCAATTCATCCCCCTCTTGGGTTGAAACCTCAGTCTACAATTGGTATCAGAGCCTCGTTCTCTATTTTAGGCTTAACATCCTAGAGTTGATCCTATGGCAACTATATTTTTAGAAGGAAGAGATCCTTCTAGTCCCCCTCTTCTCCATAGAATAAATTTCACCCATTGGAAAGCTCAAATGAAGATTTTTATCCAAGCACATGATTATTATGCTTGGTATTTCATTCTTGAAAATGAAAATGACTTTGATATAAATGATAGTAAATTCATTCAACTAAATGCTAAAGTTATGAACATGTTTTATAGTTCTCTTGATCAAAACGAAGTTTATCAAATTTCCTCATGTAAGACTGCAAAAGAAATTTGGGATTTATTGGAAGTAATACATGGAGGAAATGAGCAAGAAAAGAATTTCAAATTAAAAAACTTTGTTCATGACTTAGAGCATTTTAAAATGAATGAAAATGAATCAATTTTTTATTCGCAAACTCGTTTTACCATACTTGTTAAAACTTTATCTTTCATGGGTAAAATTTATTCTAACCTTGAACTTATGAGAATATTTCTTAGGTCTTTGTCAAATCAATAGAAAATTATTTTGACAAAGCATTCTACAAGTGAAAGTTTAGAAGAGCTAGTGGAATCCCTCAAGAAGCATGAAAGCTACTTGGATTACAAAATTGATGGCTCTACCACATCCTTACCTCTTATGAAAATTAAAGATGTTAATCATGATGGTGATGAAAAAGAAGAAGACTCCTCGAATAAAGAGATCATATACGAGGAAATTGCCAACCTATGTCTTATGGCAATCGACGACGAAAGTGAGGTATCGACTTCTTCCTCTTCAAAAAATAACATTGTTAGTAGTAGTGAAGATCTGGTAGAAGTTATAAATGAAATGTATGAAGAATTGAAGAAATTCGATTCTAGGAACACCATTCTTAAAAAGAGGTGTCATCTCTTTCTAAAGAGATGGTAGGTCTAAGAGAAGAAAAAGATAAACTATCTTCATTACTTTATGATTCTTCTCAAGATCTTCTTAAAGATGAAAATGAAAACTTAAAGAAGAAGATAATAGAATTGAGTGGCATAATATCTAGACTTATGCTTGGAAAATAAAAGCTAGATGAAGTGCTATCTTGCCAAAGATTAAATGGAGGAAAATCCAGGTTAGGTTATTCTCCATTAGGCAAGCAAAAATCAAAAGAGAGCTTATTCATGAAAGCATCATGTGTGAATGAAGCCTCTACTTCAAAGACCACTAACAAGGTCAAAAGCATTCCCTCAATGAATGCTAGTAGGTGTAGAAATACTAATTCTAATGTATATAAAGAATGAAGCATCGTAGAAATACTCATACTTATATTTATGCTCATTCAAGAAATGCTTATACACATCATAGGAATAACCATCTTATGCATCCTAGAAACAATATGCACACTGCACATGCATATCCTAGGAATTACCATCATAGTTATCCTAGAAATAATATGCATACTCATAATAATGCAAGCATGTATCCTAGAAATCATCATCATACATTTTCTAGAAATGGCATGCATATTCATATTCCTCACAATAGAAACATGTATCCTAGGAACTCTTATCCTAAGAATTATAGAAATGCACATCTAAGAAATTCTAGAAATTTCAATAACTATTATCCTAGGATTGTGCATCATCATGTCTATAAAAATCCGTATGTTGTTAAGAAAGTATGGGTCCCAAAAGAAACCGTATTTTCAAGGACTAACCCCAAAGGACCCAAGAAATTTTGGGTACCCAAAAGTGCAATCGTGTATCCTTGTGTGATGTAGATATGTCTCCACACCAAAGAAAAAGGTAACTGTTGGTACCTTGATAGTGGATGCTCGAAGCACATGACCGGTGATAAAAGTGTATTCAAGGAGCTAACTCTAAGAGATGGTGGATTTGTCACTATTGGAGACAATACAAAAATAAAGATCATCGGGCATGGAAAAGTTGATAATGATTTCTCAACTATAGATAATATATTACTAGTACAAGGCCTTAAGCCAAATTTACTAAGTATTAGTTAACTTTGTGACAAAGGCAACAAAGTCACATTTGAGGCCTCTCATTGTCTAGTTATAGACATCAAGAGCAACGAGATCAAATTTATTGGCCATAGACATGAAAATGTCTACATAGTTGATTTGAAATCCTTGCATTCTGAAAATGAAAAAATGTTTTCCTGCTTTTAGTGAAAATCCATCTATGGCATAGAAGGCTTGGTCATGTAAACATGAACTTGCTAAAAATCGTTTCAAGAAAAGATTTAGTCATTGGACTTCCTAAAATCAATTTTGAAAAAGACAAAGTATGTGATGCTTGTCAAATAGGAAAACAAACTAGAATTTCTTTTAAAGCAAAAAAAATATGGTCTCAACTACTAGACCTTTGGAACTTCTGTATATGGACTTATTTGGTCCAATTAGTACCATTAGTCTAGGTGCCCATCAATATGCTCTTGTTATTGTTGATGACTATTCAAGATATACCTTTGTTATTTTTATTGCTTATAAGGATGAAGCTTTCAAAGGATTTGAAAAGTTTTGCAAAAAGGGTTCAAAATGAAAAATGAATTTGTATTTCAAGCATAAGAAGTGATCATGGCAAAGAATTTGAAAATCAAAGCTTTCAAGATTTTGTGATGAAAATGGAATTAATCACAACTTTTCAGCTCCTAGAACTCCTCAACAAAATGGAGTTGTTGAGAGGACAAACAGAGTTCTAGAAGAATTTTCAAGAACTATGCTTTGTGAAAATAGTTTACCAAAATACTTTTGGGCTGAAGCCGTGAACACTTCTTGCTATATCTTAAATAGAATTTTAATTAGGCCTCTGCTTGATAAAACTCCATATGAACTATGGAAAGGAAGAAAACCTAATATCTCATATTTTCGTACATTTGGTTGTAAATGCTTCATCCCAAATAACAATAAAACTAACTTGGGTAAATTTGATTCTAAGACCGATGAAGGAATATTTTTAGGTTATTCAACATCTAGTAAGGCTTATAGAGTTTTCAATAAGAGAACTCTAGTGGTAGAAGAATCTGTACATGTAACTCTTGATGAGTCTAACTCAATTAGTAGTAGAGAAGTTTCCTTTAAAGATGATGCAGATTTTATTCCAAGAATGGAAACTCCTACTCCCATTGTTGACCCAAAGGAGAGTCCACTTCAAGCAAATGAAGAGATGGAAACTCCCAATTTGGACCAACCATCCTCAAGCCAACAAGAGGAAAGTCTACACAATGATTGGAGGTATGTAAATTATCACCTGATTGATCAAGTGATTGGTGATCCTTCACAAGGGGTAAGAACTCGCTTTTCTATTAGAAATATTTGCAATTATGTAGCTTATTTATCTCAAGTAGAACCTAAGGCATTTATAGAAGCTGAAAAAGATAATGATTGGATAATTGCAATGCAAGAATAAATAAATCAATTTGAGAGAAACAATGTTTGGAAATTAGTTCCAAGACCTGAGAATCATTCGATAATTGGAACTAAATGGGTATATAGAAATAAGATGGTTGAAAATGGAATAGTAACTAGAAATAAGGCTAGACTAGTTGCTAAGGGATATAATCAAGAAGAAGGAATAGAATTTGATGAAACTTATGCTCCCATGGCTAGATTAGAAGCTATTCGAATGTTATTAGCCTTTGCATGCTTTAATAAGTTCAAGCTATTTCAAATGGATGTAAAAAGTGTTTTTTTAAATGGCTTTATAGAAGAGAAGGTTTATGTTGAGCAACCTCTTGGATTTGAAAATCCTAGTCTTCCAAATCAAGTTTACAAGCTTTCTAAAGCTCTATATGGGTTGAAGAAAGCTCCAAGGGCATGGTATGAAAGACTAAGCAAATTTTTGATTGACAATGATTTTGTAAGAGGTAGAATAGACACAACTCTCTTCACAAAAACTCACAAAAATGACACTTTGATAGTTCAAATATATGTTGATGATATTATATTTGGTGCTACTAATGAATCTATGTGTCAAGAGTTTGCAAGGTGCATGCAAGGTGAATTTGAAACGAGTATGATGGGAGAGCTTACCAACTTCCTTGGACTTCAAATCAAGCAACTAAAAGGAGGAATCTTCATCAATCAATCGAAGTACATTAAGGACCTACTAAAGAGGTTTGGGATGGAAAGCTCAAAGCCACTTGGAACTCCTATGAGCACAACCACTAAACTTGATCTTGATGAAGGAGGTAAAACTGTAGATACTAAATATTATAGAAGCATGATAGGTGCTTTACTTTATTTGACTGCAAGTAGACCTGATATTATGTTCAGTGTAAGCATGTGTAACGACCCATCCCGGGTTGGCCACCCTGAAACGGTGTCATTACATTTTGAGAATCCCAGCACGACACATATATGCAGTAGTAAAAATAAATATTACTAAAAGAACTTTACATCAATCCGTAAAATGCATGAAGAGTTACAAATAAATTTTTTCATTTTATTTTCTCATTAGTCTGAGGATGATGACACGTACGCGGCTTACAGAAAAATGATTTCTTTTGAACCTCAACTCATCAAACTATTTTCCAAGCCTGCTACCTGAAAATCATTGTACAATGAGGAGTGAGCTTCACAAGCTTAGTGAATTGAATTTACTAAAAGTATTCCAAATTCCAAATTCCATAAACAATCCTTTAATGTTTAATCTTTTATTTTTCACATAACCTGATGACAACTTTCTACTATCATTTCCCATATCATAAGATTTATTCTCTATCAATCTCTTATTCTCAATCATTGGTCCACCTTAAGATAATCAATTATCTCATAATTACCTCGTAATGAGGTTCACATCATAAAATCTTCCATTAAAAATAAGTCTTAACATCATAACTGTCTCTTTCTATGAGACTCAACCATTTATAATTAAATTCACCATAATGTCCCACATCTCAGTATTTCAATAATTTCATTATTATAGCTGTCTCTTTTTATGAGACTCAACCATCTATTAAATTCACAATAATATGCCACATCTCCGCATGTCAATAATCTCATTATCATAATTGTCTCTTTTTATGAGACTCAACCGTCTTAAATTAAATTCACAATAATGTGCCACATCTCAGCATTTCAATTATCTCATTATCATAGCTGTCTCTTTTTATGAGACTCAGCCATCATACATGACAATATACCTCATCTCAGCTTTTCAATAATATTTTCATCATAACTGTCTCTTTCTGCGGGACCCAATCATCTATAATTATTTTCACGATAATAAATCACACATCAGCATTTCAATCATACAATAATAATTAAAACAGATGCAAATGCATGAATGATTATGATGGGAACGTCTTCCCACCTGTCAACAGGTTGTTATTATCTTAGACCGGCTGCCCTCCCGATTCTTTTATTCTCATCAGACCGACTGCCTTCCCGGTTAATTCCAGCATATACCAGCTGTCACGGTTTTCACTTTTCATCCCAGCATATACCGGCTGTCACGGTTTTCACTTTTCATTCCAGCATATACCGGCTGTCACGGTTTTTACTTTTCATCCCAGCATATACCAGCTGTCACGGTTTTCACTTTTCATCCTGGCTGTCACGGTTTTCACTTTTCATCCCGGCTGTCACGGTTTTCACTTTTCATCCCAGCATATACCGGCTGTCACGGTTTTCACTTTTCATCCCGGCTGTCACGGTTTTCACTTTTCATCCAAGCATATACCAGCTGTCACGGTTTTTACTTTTCATCCCAGCATATACCGGCTATCACGGTTATTTCATTTGACAGGCTGCCTTCTCGGTTCTTTCGGTTATATTATTAAATGCATATGTGCATGAACAATGATATGGAACAGTAATATAACCAGAAATATAAAAACAATATAAAGATTCAAACCACTTAATTTGGCTATCCTGATTATTCACAAATTTTATATAACAAAGTTTCTTTAAAAATTTCTTACATCCAATCATCCTGATTTTTATCAAATTATATAAAAATTCCACTAAATTCTTCTCTTTCCAAATCACATCAAATAATCAATTAAAGTTTGTCCAGATCCACTAAATTTCATCTCAAATTGTCCATTAGAATTTGTCAAGATCCACTAAAATTCATCTCAAATCATCCATCAAAATTTGACAAGATCCACTAAAATTCATCTCAATTCATCCATCAAAATTTGGCAAGATCCACTAAAATTTATCTCGTCATAATTCGTGTTAAAACATCAGTATGTCTCATCAATAATTTATTTATTGCTTTTATTCTCAAATAAACTTATAATTTTCAAAAATATTATTTCTCACCGAGAAATATTTCTACATGTCCAAATTTTCTATCATACCCATAAAATCAATTTTTCATCTATCACCCAAGCATACTTAAATAATTAAATTTAATATTATCACCAAATAATTGATTTTTCATTTAAACTACTTAAAGTAAATCCAACTCACCCTGTAGCACTTAAAGCTACCCGTGGGTCACCTTCTTGCCTTTCCCGGTTCTTCTAAAAAATTTCTCCAGTTGTAAATAGTTAACACCTGATATAATATTTGTATTAAATTTATAATTATTTCTTAAATTCATCGTAAACCACTCCCTATGAAAATTCCCACTTTGAGTTTCGGGAATTTCATATATGCTAAAAATTCAAAAAATAAATACTACGCTATTACCTCATAATACTGGTAACTTCTCATGATCCTCTATGAAATTCCGCATAAAACTCTTTCAAAATTTTGCTATTCCAATATTTCTTTAAGTCCCCGAATATTTTGAGAAAAAAAAAGAAATGGAAAGAAAACTGAACAAAATCGTTCAGTTATACAAACATATATCTATGAGGAGTGAGCTGCCACCTAACTTTCAACTTTGATTTAAAAAAAACTCCACGTTTTTTTTTCTTTAGTCTTCAGCAGTTTCCCCCATCTAACTCTCTCATTTTTTTTTTTTAAACAAAAGCCTCCACTAAAAGATAATGGTGGAAGCATGATTTCCAGTACCCATTTTTTTTAAACAAAACTCTTTTTCTTTTTTTTTTTCTTCTTTTCTTTCTTTTCATTCTTCTGGACCTGGATGTTAAATGTCTAGTTTTTTTTTTATTATTATTCACTATTCATATTTTACTATTCATGTTTTTTTTTTTTTTTTGCATTTCAACTTTTGTCTCTTTCAATTCTCATTCAGCCTTCTAGGATTTTAACTCTTTGTCATATTTATTAAAATACATATTTATCCTTACTATAAAAATACGGATATTACAATTCTACCCACCTTACAAAAATTTCGTCCTCGAAATTTCTTTGTTTTGCTCCAGAAACAATTGTGAATACCATTTCTCCATAATTGTCTCATACTTTCATGTAATCTTTTCAACATCCTTATTCCGCCACCGTACTTGAACTAATGCAATTTCTTTTATTATACAAAACTTGCTCATTTGTCTAAAATCCTTATTGGTTTGGATGTACACCCAATCTTTCTGAATTTCTATAGCTTAGCTTGAAGTATTATAATACTCATCATGTAAACACTTTCTTAAAAGTGAAACATGAATTACATTATATAAATGTTTTAATTCTGGAGGCAACTCCAAGCTACTCACAAATAGTTCAATTCCCTTAACAACCTCATAGGGTCCCACTTACTTTAGACTCAACTTTCCTTATTAACAACTATTCGATCTACTATGTGCTGCTTTATAATTCTCTCTAACCAATTTGATCATTTCAGCTATTAACTCAATGATTGATGGACTAGATATATTTCTCTCTCGCATTCTTTTCCAACATATAGGAGTTCTACACCTATTATCATACAATGCCTCAATCGGTGCTTCCCAATATTAGTTTGTTACTGATTATTATCAGTAATTTCAATTGAGGGCATGTAAGTATCCTAACTTACTGAGAAACTCATCACTTTTGCCCTTAACACATCTTCTAATACTCTAATAATTCTTTCTATCAGATACATCCCTCTTCAATCCTGACAATCAGAAAATTCTATCTCAATCTTGTATATATCTTATTGTTACTTGATTGCATCAAATCTACATCATTATGTGCTTCCCTCTTTATCTCTTTTCTCCACTATACATAATTAGGAATGCTTATTTCTATGTTCCCAAGACCAAGATACCATCATTTCAAATTTTGAACTTATATTTATCTCTAGTAAGCACTCAATGCTTAATCTTTTCTATCTCTTCATCTCTACCTTACATACCTAAAGCATTTTACTATAGATGACTGTACAACTACATTCTTTATCCATGATCCTCTACCACTGTTATTCAGTTTCATTCTTATCTCTTTTAAATCTACCATCAATTTCTCATCAGAACTCCCAATAGCAGTTAAACGTTCTTATAGACTTTCTACTCAATGCATCAGTTATCACCTTCACATTTTCTAGATGATAGTGAACTGTACAATCATGGTTATTTGTCAACTCCATCCACTATCTCTGCCTCAATTTCAACTCTTTCTGGACATATAAGTATGTCAAACTTTTATAACCTATGAATATCTCACAAGTGGCTCCATAGAGATGATATCTCCACTATTTAAAGTAAACACTATAGTAGCCAATTCTAAGTCATGAGTAGGGAAATTTCTTATCATAAATCCTCAATTGCCTAGAAGTATAGCCCCCAGATTTCCTATGTTATATATATCCCAATCAGTGCTGTGATGTATCACTATACACCACCAATCCTTCATCACCAGAAAGAAAACACCAATACTGGAGTTGTAGTCAATTTCTCTTTTAGTAATTGAAAATTTTTCTCACACTTCCTTCACCATACAAATCTCACATCTTTACTAGTCAATCTATTCAACAGTATTTCAATAATAAAAATTCTGAAAGGACCTTCTATAGTAGCCCGCTAATCCCAAGAAGATTCTAATCTCAGTTATATTAGTTGGTTTCTCCCAACTTAACATTGTCTCTACTTTTTATAGATCATCTGTTATGCCATCCCCGACATTACATGTTCCAAGAAAGTTATTTCCTTCTGTCAATCCCTCATGCTTAGAGAATTTATATCATACCATCTCTTTCTCCTCAAGGTCTCCCACACAATTTTTAAATATTTTACTTGATCTTCCGTAGTCTTAAATATACCAAGATGTTATCGATGAACACAACCACAAGGTTATCAAGAAATGGTTCAAACATTTTATTCTTCCAGTCCATGAATGTTTATGGAATATTATTCAATCCAAATATCATCACAAGAAACTTATGACCATAACATGTCATAAGAACAATCTTAGGCACGCCTCCCTTCTCTATCTTCAATTGATGATAATCTGATTTCAGATTTATCTTAGAAAACACTCTCACTCCTCGCAACTGCTCAAGTATCTTGGGTAAAATATATTTGTTCCTATTCTAACTATCTGTAGTCTATACATACTCCTATCATTCCATCTTTCTCTTTCACGAACAACACATGGGCTTACCCAAATACATTAAGTCAGATAAATTTTTTATCCATAAATTCTTAAAACGGAACGTTTAACTTTCTCAATTCAGCTGACGTCATTCTGTAGGGTGTTATTAAATATATGTGATAATCTTGGTATCACATCAATAGAGACTTTAATCTCCCTACTTGGAGACAACCTAAACAACTCATCAAAAATTAATGTAGAATATTCTTTCATCACTATCTCATTTTTATAATTCATGATATATGCCCAATACTCCTTAAAACCCTTCTTCAATCATCTCTTATTGGCCAGAGCAAAAATAAGATAGTTAAAAGTATCTCACGTCTATATCTTGAACCTTCTTTCTGGAATAATCAACCCAGACATAAAACATCGATAACCAATTATTTCCCAAAATAAATTATATTCGAAGATAATAGATCAACTTCAGATTTTTTTTTTTGTCACTGGTACGAATCACACAATCCCTCATGAATATTCATGATTATCACTCTATCTCAAGTGAGAACTTTAACAAGGATATTTTGCAATCCAAGGACTAATAAATTATTCGATAGATTTTATATGAATACTGGATGCAAAAGAATGGGTTGCATCAAAGTCAACCAACACTGACATGTCCACCTTCTCCACACATAAAATATTTCAAATTTTGAACATTCTGGGATAAACATCTTTTCTGAATATAATTATAATAAACCTTTATATCCCAATCATACATCAGATTGCCACTTCCACTTGGTGGCATACTTACTTCCTCTACTATGACTTCCAGTTCTCATAATCTATCTCCCAAATCTAAGGGTCTCACCAATAGTATTCTGAGCTACAGAAGTAATAGATCATGTTTTTCTTCTGACTCTGTACTTCGGTTTCCTGGGACAAGGAACCCCTCCTTTGGGTGGTCTCCCACCCTACACATTTATATTGCCACTACCTCCATAACTTTCATGTCTAAGCCTCTTTAACCACTCTTTTTCTTTCCCTTAAACTCTATCACATCTCTCTATCTGAAATAATATATCCACCGATCTGACATAATTCATATGCCTCATGTAAGATAGTTTTGATCAAACCTTAAAACATAGTTCATCTTTGAACCTCATACATTTCTTCTCCTCTAGGTCTACCATTTTTTTTTGGTACAACCATTGACGAAACCATAAATCTGCTATCATACCGAGCCACAGTTAACACATTTACCCCAAATAAATAATATCTCTATCTTGTTGAGCTCTAGAGACATAAGGAAAATATCTATCAAGAAAAACTTCCTTAAACCTATTTTAGATTAAGGGTCTATCAATATTTGTACTTACCTTGAGAAAAATATCTTTTCACCATTCACAAAATGTCTCTTCCTAACTCCAACGAAGTAAAGGCAATTATCTGTCGTAAAATACTAAATAATGTCTCCACATATTTCTCCGAAACTTAAGTGTAAAAGGATTCATAGATCCTTTAAACAACAAAGCATTTATTATATTTCTCTGTATCTTATGCATAAATCCACTTTTCCCCTTTTTAAGTGTCAACCATTACTAAATTAACAACGTCGGGCATTGCTCTAGTCTGCTTATCAAGTCTATGCTATAAGTTATCCACTTGATCATCTGATACATTCATTTTCTCAAAAGCATGAGTAAGAGCTTATCTTAGCTCATCTCTTTCAACTTCAGATTCTCTCATACCTCAATTATATTACTAATATTAATCATATTATCAACACGTTCCCTTCTAGGAACCACAGATTCAGACTCAACCTTGACTTATCAAAAATATTTTGGGCCTACCACACCCTCTCAAATCAACAATTCTAACACTAGCTCTAGCACGTCCACGTGTCATCCTCAGACTGCTCATTATAATTTACTTTAATCTTCCACTTTCTTACTTTTTATGCAGTCTACAGAATCATACAACCTAATGCTCTGATACCAAAATTGTAACGACCCATCCCGGGTTGGCCACCCCGAAATGGTGTCATTACATTTTGAGAATCCCAGCACGACACATATATGCAGTAGTAAAAATAAATATTACTAAAAGAACTTTACATCAATCTGTAAAATGCATGAAGAGTTACAAATAAATTTTTCATTTTATTTTCTCATTAGTCTGAGGATGATGACACGTACGCGGCTTACAGAAAAATGATTTCTTCTGAACCTCAACTTATCAAACTATTTACCAAGCCTGCTACCTGAAAATCATTGTACAATGAGGAATGAGCTTCACAAGCTTAGTGAATTGAATTTACTAAAAGTATTCCAAATTCCAAATTCCATAAACAATCATTTAATATTTAATCTTTTATTTTTCACATAACTTGATGACAACTTTCTAATATCATTTTCCATATCATAAGATTTATTCTCTATCAATCTCTTATTCTCAATCATTGGTCCACCTTAAGATAATCAGTTATCTCATAATTACCTCGTAATGAGGTTCACATCATAAAATATTCCATTAAAAATAAGTCTTAACATCATAACTGTCTCTTTCTATGAGACTCAACCATTTATAATTAAATTCACCATAATGTCCCACATCTCAGTATTTTAATAATGTCATTATTATAGCTGTCTCTTTTTATGAGACTCAACCATCTATAATTAAATTCACAATAATATGCCACATCTCAGCATGTCAATAATCTCATTATCATAATTGTCTCTTTTTACGAGACTCAACCGTCTTAAATTAAATTCACAATAATGTGCCACATCTCAGCATTTCAATTATCTCATTATCATAGCTGTCTCTTTTTATGAGATTCAGCCATCATACACTACAATATACCTCATTTCAACTTTTCAATAATATTTTCATCATAACTGTCTCTTTCTACGGGACTCAATCATCTATAATTATTTTCACGATAATAAATCACACATCAGCATTTCAATCATACAACAATAATTAAAACAGATGCAAATACATGAATGATTATGATGAGAACGTCTTCCCACCTGTCGACAGGTTGTTATTATCTTAGACCGGCTGCCCTCCCGGTTTTTTTATTCTCATCAGACCGGCTGCCTTCCCGGTTAATTCCAGCATATGCCGGCTGTCATGGTTTTCACTTTTCATCCCAGCATATACCGGCTGTCACGGTTTTCACTTTTCATTCCAGCATATACCGGCTGTCATGGTTTTTACTTTTCATCCCAGCATATACCGGCTGTCACGGTTTCACTTTTCATCCCAGTATATACTGGCTGTCACGTTTTTTACTTTTCATCCCAGCATATACCGGCTGTCACGGTTATTTCATTAGACTGGCTACCTTCCCGGTTCTTTTGGTTATATTATTAAATGCATATGCGCATGAACAATGATATAGAACAGTAATATAAAAACAATATAAAGATTCAAACCACTTAATTTGGCTATCATGATTATTCACAAATTTTATATAACAAAGTTTCTTTAAAAATTTCTTACATGCAATCATCCTGATTTTTATCAAATTATATAAAAATTCCACTAAATTCTTCTCTTCCCAAATCACATCAAAAAATCAATTAAAGTCTGTCCAGATCCACTAAATTTCATCTCAAATTGTCCATCAGAATTTGTCAAGATCCACTAAAATTCATCTCAAATCATCCATCAAAATTTGACAAGATCTACTAAAATTCATCTCAATTCATTCTTCAAAATTTGGCAAGATCAACTAAAATTCATCTCAATTCATCCATCAAAATTTAGCAAGATCCACTAAAATTTATCTCGTCATAATTCGTGTTAAAACATCAGTATACTCATCAATAATTTATTTATTGCTTTTATTCTCAAATAAACTTATAATTTCCAAAAATATTATTTCTCACCGAGAAATATTTCTACATGTCCAAATTTTCTATCATACCCATAAAATCAATTTTTCATCTATCACCCAAGCATACTTAAATAATTAAATTTAATATTATCACCAAATAATTGATTTTTCATTTAGACTACTTAAAGTAAATCCAAATCACCCTGTAGCACTTAAAGCTACCCGTGGGTCACCTTCTTGCCTTTCTCGATTCTTCTCAAAAATTTATCTAATTGTAAATAGTCAACACCTGACATAATATTTGTATTAAATTTATAATTATTTCTTAAATTCATCGTAAACCACTCACTATGAAAATTCCCACTTTGAGTTCCGGGAATTTCATATATGCTAAAAATTCAAAAAATAAATACTACGCTATTACCTCATAATACTGGTAATTTCTCATGATCCTCTATGAAATTCCACAGAAAACTTTTTCAAAATTTTGCTCTTCCAATATTTCTTTAAGTCCCCAAATATTTTGAGAAAAAACAAAAGAAATGGAAAGAAAACTGAACAAAATCGTTCAGTTATACAAACATATATATATGAGGAGTGAGCTGCCACCTAACTTTCAACTTTGATTTAAAAAAAACTCAACATTTTTTTTTCTTTAGTCTTCAGCAGTTTCCCCCACCTAACTCTCTCATTTTTTTTTTAAAACAAAAGCCTCCACTAAAAGATAATGGTGGAAGCATGATTTCCACAACCCATTTTTTTTTAACAAAACTTTTTTTCTTTTTTTTTTCTTCTTTTCCTTCTTTTCATTCTTCTGGACCTGGACGTTAAATGTCTAGTTTTTTTTTTTATTATTATTCACTATTCGTATTTTACTATTCATGTTTTTTTTTTTTTTTTTTTTGCATTTCAACTTTTGTCTCTTTCAATCCTCATTCAGCCTTCTAGGATTTTAATTCTTTGTCATATTTATCCTTACTATAAAAATATGGATATTACAGCATGTGTGCTAGATTTCAGGCTAATCTTAAGGAATCACATGTAGTTGCAGTAAAAAGAATCCTTAGATATCTACAAGGAATCCAAACCATAGGATTATGGTACTCTTAGAGATTCATCTTTTGAGCTTGTAGGATATTCAAATGTTGATTTTGCTGGATGTAGGTTAGATAGAAAAAGCACAAGTGGTACATGCCAATTCTTAGGTACAATGTTAACCTCTTGGTTTTCCAAGAAACAAAATTCCGTAGCACTATCAACCGCTGAAGCGGAATATGTAGTAGCTGGAAGTTGTTGTGCCCAAGTGATATGGATGAAACAACAACTAGAAGACTATGGCATGAACCTAAAATGCATCCTGATATTTTGTGATAATACTAGCGCTATCAACCTAACCAAGAACCCTATTCAGCACTCTAGAACAAAGCATATAGAAATAAGACATCATTTCTTAAGAGACCATGCTAAAAAAGGTGACATAAGACTAGAACTCATACCTTCAGAAGATCAAATAGCTGACATTCTTACAAAACCTCTAGGTGAAGCTAGTTTTTGTAAGATTAGAATGTTGATGGGATTGTTGGATTATGATAAACTGATTATCTAAATGTTCCTTCATTTCATCATTTGCATGTTTGACATCTAATGAAAGAGTATTAATTCTAGTTTAAATATCTGCCTCACTCAAGATGTCATAGATAAACAAATTTCTTGCAAAAAATTCAAGACTGAAAATTTTCATAAAGGTCCAGTCGATTGGTAAATCTGTTTCAGTCGACTGGTAAGTCTTTGCTAATTCTTCTAGTCGACTGGTAAGTATATCCCAGTCGACTGGTAAGTCTCTGCCCAATATTCCAGTCGATTGGTAAGTTTATCCCAGTCGACTAGTAAGTCTCTACCTTATTTCCCAGTCGACTAGTAATCCAAGACCTTGTTTGGAGCCATTTTTTGAAATTCAGTTAACTACCCAATCAACTAGTTGGGTCAATCTAGTCGAATGGTAACTCACTGCCCATTTAGTACTAAAATATTAATTAATTTTTGATAAATTCTCTTTGATTTAGCATTGGACAAATCAAGTGATAAGCTTGAATTTAGATTTGAGAATTACTTTTGAGCTATTTATTTATCAAGCATGAGCTAAATATGAAACTTTCTATTATATATGCTTGAGTTTGAAAAATAATGATTATCTTTGCATTAAATTGATAATCAACTACCAATGAGGCTTGTTAAGTTTTATCCAATTTTATTTCTCTTAAAAGTTAAAAATAATTACTTTAGACTTTTCGAAAAAGGAAGAAAATCTGATTTATTGGTAAAAGAGAAAACCTATTGGTAAATCAAGCAATGAGTTCAAACTCTTGTCCTTTATTGATTAAGTGTAAGATACTCTAAGCATTAAGGTTACTTTGAAGATTTATAATACTTGAAAATTGTTTTATATTTCTTGACATCTTGTAAAATGATTCTTTTCTCAAAATGTTTCATCAAAATATTTTCAATAGCATATTTTGAGGGGGAGCTCTTCTTTGAAATCCACCATTTTTTATTATGACAAAAAGGGGAAAAAATAAGAATATTAAAGATCTTGTTAGACCTTATTCTTAAGATTTTTGTCACCATCAAAAAGGGGGAGATTGTTGACCCTGAATGATTTTGATAGTGACAAAAATCTTAATTAAGCACTAATGAATATTACTTAAGTAATACAGATTGTTAATAGTGCTTACACATCAAAGGAGATCAAGATTGTAGAAATTGGTGAATCAAAGTTGATGATCTCAAAAGTCAATAAGCTCTCCAAAAGATCAAATTCAAGGAGAATAATTTAAATGCAACTTCAAAGTCAATAGGGATAAATTATTGGTTTGAATCCTAAGATACACTTTGTAAGCATTTCAATTTTTAAGAGCTAATTATATTTGCATTATATTTTATTATATAGTCTTAATTAATTGAAGATATAAAATCTCCAAGTGATTTTATTAAATGCAAATAAATTAATTGGCCTCAATACTTAACATTCTTTAATTGAATTTAAGAAGAATTCATGTTGAAATAGAAAATTACTTGAGCATTTGTAATATATCATTCTTCATATATCTTGCATACATATTATGCTTAAATTTGTAATATGTTTTGTCATCACCAAAAATACCTTAATCAAGAAATTTATTAGATTAATTTTGATGATAACAAAACACTTTTGAAGTGTTTAACTCGTGTGTTTAATGTGCAAGAAAGTTTGATTCAATTAGGAGATTTTTTGGAACTCAAAAATCCAAAAAAAATAAAGAGATATGAAGAAAATTGATGCTGAAAACACTGTTCATCCTGAAAACACTGTAGTAGCGCTCAAACAGTGACCCAGTCGACCGGGTGAATAGTATAGTCGACTGGTACAATGGACAGAAGGTTCCCAGTTGACTGGTAAGTCATACCAGTCGATTGGTAACACTGTACCAGCAAAAATGTGATTTTTAAAGAGGATCCATTCGATTGGTACCACGGCCCAGTCGACTGGTAGTGCAAAAATATGACCGTTAGGACTCAAAATATGAGATTTTAAAGATATAATCAATTCAAATTAAAGTCTAATGGCCATACTAATTGATGGCTATATAAACCCACTCAATTCAGCATTCAATAAGAAGGAGAAGACGTTCAAAAAGAGTAGAGCACACACAATCAAGTCATTTATTCATTGAAACTCAAAAAGCTTTGAAATACTCATGTTGAGCCATTCTTCAAGCCTTACTTTGAAAGAGAGATATTATTCAGTTGTATAAGCTTCCATTGTTATCTCTCTACCATTTACTTTATAGCATTTATTGTAAAGGGATTACTTCCGAAAGGAAGGGGATTACTTCCGAAAGGAAGGGGATAGCTTCCGAGAGGAAGGGATTGTAAGGTTTGTACAACACCGGTGAAGTTGTAAGACTAAGTTTCTTAGTGGATTACTTCAAGGAGGTTCCTTGAAAAGAGTGGATATAGGGTCGGAACGAATCCGATATTGTCGAACCACTATAAACTGAGTTTGCATCTCTCTAACTCTATCTCCTTAATTACTTTCATAATTACTTGCTTATATTTATTTATTATTCAAGTAAATGAGATTGATTGCTTAATTATTTTATAATTTAATTATCATTTCTATATTAAGAAATAAACTCTCTCATCTTTGTGCTAGTAATTTAGAAAGATTTAATTCCGCATATATTTTGATATTTGAGATTGCAAAAAGTATTTAATTTTTTAATACCCAATTCACCCCCCTCTTGGGTTGAAACCTTAGTCTACAAAAACTTAGCATAAATGTGCACAAGATGGCGAGAAACAAAAACAAAAATTAAACACAAAAAAGATTTTTTTTTTAATTAAGAAGGATGGAGTCTGAAATGAAAATAATCAAGAACACACAAACTGGGCTACCTCCCAAGTAGTGCTAAGTTTATAGTTTTTAGCCAAATCGTGTGACTCTCATGCCATGTACTGGATGGATTGGAGAATCACATCCTTATCTCTAGGCTCAAAGTTCATCTCAACGTAAAGCTTCACTTTGTGTCCATTCACCTTGAATATCTGATTTTTCTCTATGCTAAGAACCTCCAAAGCTGCATGAGGGAAAACATTGGTAATAACATAAGGACCATACCACCTAGACTTGAGCTTACCAGGGAAGAGTTTTAATTTTGAATTATAGATCAACACCTTCTATCCCACATGACACTTCTTCCTGACAAGTTATTTATCATGATATGCTTTGGTTCTTTCCTTGTATAGCTTAGCATTCTCATATGCATCATGCCTCAACTCCTTAAGTTCATTAAGCTGTAGCTTTCTCTTGTCACCTACTTGTTTCATATCAAAATTGAATTTCTTGATGGCCTAGTAAGCTCTATGCTCCAACTCTACTAGTAGGTGACACGCCTTCCCAAAAACCAACTGATATGGGGACATGCCAATAGGGGTTTTGTATGCAGTCCTATAGGCCAACAATGCATCATTCAAGCACAGATACCAATCCTTTCTACCAGTATTCACTGTCTTTTCTAGAATTCTTTTGATCTCTCTGTTACTTATCTCCAAATGACCATTGGTTTGAGGATGATATGGGATGCCAACCTTATGTGTGATCCCATATTTTTTTTATCAAAAAAGCAAAAGGTTGGTTGTTGAAGTGGCTAATTCCATCACTCATTATCGCCCTTGGTGTCCCAAACCTAGTAAAGATGTTATCCTACAAGCACTTCACAACAACTTTGTGATCATTAGTTTTAGAGGGGACAACCTCGACCCATTTAGACACAAAATCTACACCCACAAGAATATATAAATAACCAAATGAGTTAAGAAATGGACCCATGAAGTCAATACCCCACACATCAAAGAGCTCTACCATTTAAATGTTTTGCAATGGTATCTGATTTCTGGAGGAGATATTACCTGTCCTCTAGTATCTATCACAAGAACTACAAAAACAAAAAGCATCTTTGAACACATTAGGCAAATAGAAACCAGATTGTCATACCTTAAGTGTTGTTCTCTTGGCTCTAAAGTTCCCTCCACATGCAAGTTGATGACAATGCTGTAAAATGCTCATGTGCTCCTCCTCTGGAACACACCGTCGGATGATCTAATCAGGTCAAAATTTGAATAGGTGTGGCTCATCCCAATGATATTTCCTAGACATAGACATCAACCATTTCTTTTCCTGATTAGACATACTTGGAGGAAAAGCCTTAGTAGTTATGTAATTAACAATATATGTATACCAAGGAAGTTGGACATCTATTGCAAATAATTGCTCATCTTGAAAGTTTTCTTCAAGGGAAGCTCGTTTCCTTCTTCATCATGAAGTATCCTGGATAGATGATCCAAAACCACATTCTCACTACCCTTTTTATCCTTAATCTCAAGATCAAATTCTTGTAATAACAGTACCCATCTGATCAATCTAAGCTTAGTATATTTCTTAGCAAACAAATATCTCAAAGCAGCCTGGTCAGTGAATAAAATAACTTTAGAACCAATCAAGTATAACCTAAACTTCTTTAAAGCAAACATGATAGCTAACAATTTTTTTCAGTAGTAGAATAATTTAGCTGAGCATCATTTAAAGTTCTAGAAGCATAATAGATAGCATGAGGTACCTTATTAACTCTCTAACCTAAAATAGCACCCAAACAAAAATAACTGGCATCATACATGAGCTCGAATGGAAGGTTCCAATCAGGTTCCATCATAATCGGTGCAGATGTAAGTAATTTTTTTAATTTATTAAAGGCAATCATGCACTTTTCTATCCATGCAAACTTAATATCCTTAGTCAACAACACACAAAGAGGTCTGGAAATATTTGAGAAGTCTTTTATGAATCTTCTGTAGAACCCTACATGCCCTAAAAAACTTCTCACACCCTTAACTGATGTAGGAGGAGGTAATTTGGAGATGATATCGATTTTTTTCCTTGTCTATCTCAATGCCCCTGCTAAAAATAACATAAACCAAAACAATACCTTGTTGTACCATGAAATGACACTTTTCCCAATTCAACACTAAGTTACAGTCTTCACATCTCTTAAGGAAAACTTGCAAATAGTTAAGAAACTTATCAAAGTTAGAACTCAAAACACTAAAATCATCCATAAATACCTCGATGAATCTTTCCACCATGTCTGAGAATATGCTCATCATGCACCTTTGAAATGTGGCAGGTGCATTATATAACCCGAATGGCATCCTCTTGTATGCAAATGTGCCAAAGGGGCATGTGAAAGTGGTATTCTCTTGGTTCTCTGGTGCTATAGTAATCTGGTTATAGCCATTACACCCATCTAGAAAACCGTAATGGCTATGAACTGCTAACCTTTCTAACATTTGATCGATAAATGGCAGAGGGAAGTGATCTTTCCTGGTTTCTTTATTGAGATTTCTATAATCTATGCAGACTCTCCAACTTGTGGTCATCCTGGTAGGAATAAGCTCATTTTACTTATTCTTCATCACTGTGATTCAACTCTTCTTAGGTACCACTTGAACTGGACTCACCCACTTACTATCTGAGATGGGGTAGACGATGCCAACATCCAACAACTTAAGAATATCTGCTCTGACTATATTCTTCATATGTGGGTTAAGTCTTCTTTGCGCATCTTTGGTCGGCTTTGCATTATCTTTAAGGAAGATTCTATGCATGCACTGGGCTGGACTTATGCCATTGATGTCAGCAATGGTCCACCTTAATGCAGTCATGTGCTCTCTAAGAACTCTTAATGGATTTTCCTCTTCCCTCAAACTTAAGTTTGCAGCAACTATCACTGGTAGTGTTTGGTTCTCTCCCAAGTAAGCATATGTCAGGTGTTCAGGCAACTACTTCAATTCTAAATCAGATGCCTTGATAGTTGATGGGATAAGAGTAGTATTAGCAGGCACAAGAGTTTCAAAGGGAGGTGTGTACTTACTTGGATAAGGCTTAAAAGCCTCAAAGGAGTGTACGACCTCAATGATGTCAACATCAACACTTTCACAATCTTGCTCAATGTTAGGTATTGTGAGACTGTAAGTTATGGTAGTCTCTAATGGATCAAGGCTATATACTTGAAAAACTTGCTCAATAACACTTTGAACCACACAAATGTTGAAGCAATCATGATTATCATATGGTAATTTCAATGCATCAAACACCCTAAACTCTATCTTTTCACCATTTACTTTCATGCTTATAGTACCATTTTTAACACATATTTTTATATCAGCACTCATAAAGGGTCTTTCTAAAATAATGGGTAGAGATGATGGCATAAGTGATTCTTCCATATTCAAAACAACAAAATTAGCAGCAAAATAAATTGATTTACCTGACCTAAGACATCCTCTAATATACCTCTAGGTCTCTTGATGCTTCCGTCTGCCAATTGTAATGTAATTGAGGTTGGTTGAAATTCCCCCAAATTCAATTTCTCATAAACCGTATAGGGCAACAAATTGATACTTGCCCCTAAATTAGGCAAAGCACGTTCAAAGAGTTGGTCACCAATCTTGTAAGGAATAGTAAAACTACCTGGATCTTTTAGTTTAGGTGGTAACTTTCTCAAAAAGACCGCACTTACCTTCTTCGTCAATGCAACTTTCTCATATTCCTAAAACTTTCTTTTGGTAGTACAACAATCCTTTAATAACTTGGCATAAGATGGGATTTGTTTAATTGCATCAAGTAAAAGGAATATTGATTTTTACTTTTCTTAAAGTTTAAAAAATATCAAGACATTGTTGTTCTTCTTTTTGCTTAACTAACATTTGAGGGAAGGGTGGCAATATCACATTCTCTTTCTCACTTACCTTTATGGAGGTCGTAGCTCCTGTTGGAGGTTCTTCCACTTTCTTATATGTTCCCACATTGTTGTCAATGACTTTACCACTCCTAAGGACTGTCACAGCCTTGAGCTCCTTTTGACTTCTTAGGTTTGGTATGGTCTGTGATGGGAATTCTCTTCTCTTTCTCTCACTCAGTTTTTTGGCCAATTGGTCTACTTGTGCCTTCAATCTCTGAATGGTCTGACTAGTCTGAGCATTAGCCTATAGTTGTGTAGTCAGGACCTAGAGTATGGAACTTTCAGTATCATTCTTTTTTTGCTCAAGATTCTGTTGCACCACCTATGGTGGAGTTTGATAATTACTTCCCTGTTGGAAATTCCTCTGTTGTTCTTCTGAATTCAGAATGTTCTGATTGTTACTCCAAGAAAGATTGGGGTGATTTCTCCACCATATATTGTAAGTATTTGAATAGGGGTTGTTCTTAGGAGGATAGCTGCTTTGTCCCACATAATTTGCATGTTCTTACTTTGTCAAAGAATACATAGGACAAGTCTCAGTAGTATGATTAGAGTGAGAGCATATACCACATACCTCGACTTTTGCAACTTATTGAACTTGAGAGATGTTCTGGGTTGACATTGTTATCACTAGCACATCTAACTTCCTCTCCATTGCCACCATCCGAGTCTGGATTCCACTGTTGGTGCTTACTTCATACACACCCTTACTTTTTACTCCTTGCCTCCCTCTTGATGAGAATTTTTGAGAATTCTCACTTAAGGTCTCAATAGCTCAATAGCTTCCTCACCGTTCTTTTCCATAAGCACACCTCCACAAGCTAAATCAATAGACTTTTATTAATATCATTTAAACCTTTGTGAAAAGCTTTTACCTGATCATCTTGAGATAAATTGTGGTGTGGAAACTTGAGAAGCAATTCATTGAAATGTTCCCATGCTTCAAAGAAAAGATCTCTATATTTCTGTTGAAAGGTTTGAATCTCCCTTCTAAGTTGCCTTATCTTTTGAGCTGGGAAAAATTTCTTTAGAAATTTAGTTGCCAACTCTTCCCAATTGTTAATAGAACTTGCAGACAAAGAGTTTAACCACAACTTAGCATTATCTTTTAAAGAAAAAGGAAAGAGGATTAACCTGATTCCTTCTAGAGTTAAGCTCTGGATACTCTATGTCTTGCAAAGATCAAAGAAATCTCTAATGTGTAAATATAGATCCTCAGAAGGTGTGCCTCTGTAATGTGGTACCATACTAAGTAAATGAGGAGATAGATTGAAGTTGCTCTGAACAGTTGGTTGGAAGGCGAAGCATGATTGTTAATTAAGGTTTTGTGGAATAAATGAGCTCTTCATTGGCTTTCGAACTTGTAACGACCCGGGTTGGCCACCCCCGAGAGAGTGTCAACACATTTTGAAAATCTTAGCACGACAAATATATGCAACAATAAAAATAATACTAATAGAATTTATTTTACATCAATTCTCAACCCTCAACAGGGGAGATACATCAATCTGATATTAACTTAAACATAATATACAACGTAAAATGCATGAATATTTACAAATAATTTTTTTTTTCATTTTCTCATTAGTCTGAGGATGTTGACACGTCCGTGACTTATAGAAAATGATTTTATTAGAACCTCAACTCACCAAACTATTTGTCCTGCCGGCTACATGAAATCATTATACAATGAGGAGTGAGCTTCACAAGCTCAATGAATTAAATTTATTAGAAGTACTCAATCTATATAAATAGTTTTTCAATATTAAATCAATTATATTTCACATACAACTTGATACTAGCATTCCATTATCACTTCACATATCATAAGTCTCATTCTCTATCAATCTCTTCTTCTTATTTATTGGTTCACCTTAAGCCCATCAATTATCTCAAAATTACCTCGTAATGAGGTTCACATCATAAAATCTACCATTTAGATGGTTCTTATCACCATAATTGTCTCTCTGTGAGACTCATCACACACTACACATAAGTATTTCAATAATGCAAGCAATAATTAAAATAGATGCAATGCATAAATTATTATTAGGGAACGTCTTCCCACATGTCGACATGTTTTTATTATCTTAGACCGGCAGCCTTCCCTGTTCTTTTCTTTACAACTTATCCTGATTGTCACGGTATTTATTTCCAGCATATAGCCGCTGTCACGGTGTCCCTTTTATTTTCAGCATATATCGGCTGTCATGGTTTTTCAATTAGACTAGCCCCTTCTCGATTCTTTCAATTCCTTTATTTAATGCACATGCATATGAACAATGATAAAACAACATGAACTCAAAATATTTTAATTTAGCTATCATGTCTTTCTTCAAATTATTATGAAAAAATTACACTAAATTCCTCTCATTATAAATCCCATCAAATCATCCATCTTAGCTTGTCAAGATCCACTAAATTTCATCTCCTCATAATTCGTATCAAAACATCAACCAAAAACTCGTCAAGAATTTATTTATCACCATCATTACCAAATTAACTCATTATTCTAATAATATTTTTTTTTCACATAATAATTTTCTATGTGTCCAATATTCATATCATATATATCAATTTAATTTTTATCTACCACCAAAGCATAGGCTAATAATTTATTTTAATATTATTACTAGATATTTGATTTTTATTTAGATTACTTAATGTAAATCTAACTCGCCACGTAACACTTAAGGCTACCTGTGGATCACCTCCTTGTCTTTCTCGTTCCTCTCAACAATTTCCCCTGGTTGCTGATCGTCAACACCTGACATAATATTTGTATTAAATTTCTAATTTATTCTTAAATTCTTCATAAACCACACCCTTTGAAAATTCCCACTTTGAATTTCAGGAAATTTTATGAATGCTAAAATTTCAAAAATAAGCTTTACGTTGTTACCTTATGTTTTTCGAATAGCTTTTCGTGACTTTCTATAAAATTTTCCCGTAAATCCCTTCAAAATTTACTTTTTCAACTTTTCTTTGGGTCCTCAAGTGTTTAAAGAAATAGAGTTATTGAAGGAAAACTAAATGAGATTTAGAAATGAATAATTTACTTTTACGTATTATATATATATATGTAAATTTTAGCCCAAAAGCAATACATACTCAGCATTTTATTCCTTGAACTGCTGCCACAAGTAAAGCATGTGTTATACATGCAAAAGGCTTTCCTTTATTTGGCAGCAGGTGGAAACTCCTGCTGCCACGTTTTTTAGCTCTTTTTTTTACAAAACTTTTTTTCCTTTTTCTTTTCTTTTATACTGTTCACGATTTTTTTTTTCATTTTCTTTGTAACTACGTCTCCACGCGTCCATTTTTTTTTCAAAAGATTTATGTTATTCAAATAATAACAAACATTTCATATATATTTTATTTTAATTTCATATTGTATTTATTAAATTACTTCTTTACCCTTACTTTACGATTACGGGTATTACAAATCTACCCACCTTATAAAAATTTCGTCCCCGAAATTTCCTTACCTAACTCTAGAAACAGAAGTGAATAATTCTTCTTCATAATTGTCTCATGCTTTAATGTAATCTCTTCAACATCCTTATTCCGTCACAGAACTTGAACTAATGAAATTATTTTATTATACATTTGTTCTTTTTGTCTAAAATTCTCACTGGTACTTGTATATAAGCCCAATCTTTCAGAATTTCTATAACTTGGCTCGAAATATTATAATATTCATCATGTAAACACTTTCATAAAAGTGAAACATGAAATACATTATATAAATATTTTAATTCTGGAGGCAAATCTAGTCTACTCACAACTAACCTAACTTCCTCAACGACCTCATAGGGTCCCACTTACCTTAGACTCAACTTTTCTTTCTTTTTGATCCTCATCACACCTTTTCATAGAGATATTTTTAATTACATCCTATCACCAACTTGAAATTCAAGAGGTCTTCTCTTAGTATCAGCATAGCTATTCGGTCTACTCTGTGCTTCTTTATGGTTCTCTCTAACCAATTTGATCCTCTCAGTTGTTAACTCAAATAATTGATGGACCAAATATATTTCTCTCTCCCATTTCTTCCCAACATATAGGAGTTCTACACCTCCGACCATACAATGTCTCAATCGGTGCCATCCCAATACTAATTTGATACTGATTATTATAAGCAACTTCAATCGATGGCATGCAAGCATCCCAACTTACTGAGAAATTCATCATATTTGTCCTTAACATATCTTCTAGTTCTCTAAAAATCCTTTCTGTCTGAGCATGAAAAATTATATTAAATTACAACTGGTAGCCATGGCTTTTTGAAAGCCTCTCCAAAACCAAGATGTAAATCTAGCATCTTTATTTGACACTATACTTAATGGTGCTCCATACAACCTCACAATCTCCACTAAATCCTTCTTCAATCCTGACCACCAGAAATTTTATCTCAATCCTCTATACATCTTATTGTTACTTAGTTGCATCGAATCTACTTCATCATGTGTCTCTCTCATCATCACCTTTCTCAACTTCGCATTATTGGGAACACAAATTCCATGTTCCAATACCAAAAGACCATCATTTCAAATTTTTGAACTCATATTGCTTTCTAGTAAGCATTCAATGCTTAATCTTTTCTATCTCTTCATCTCCACCTTGCATCTCTAAAGCATTTTACTATGGATGACTGTACAACCATATTCGTTAACCATGATCCTCTATCACTGATATTCAACTTCATTCTTATCTCTTTTAAATCTATCATCAATTTCACATCAGGACTCCCAATAGTAGTTAACCTTCTTGTAGACTTTCTACTCAATGCATAAACTATCACCCTCGCATTTTCTAAATGATAGTGAATTGTACAATCATTATTACTAATCAACTCCATCTACCATCTTTGCCTCAAATTCAACTCTCTCTGGTTAGGTAAGTATGTCAAACACTTATAACCCATGAATATCTTACAAGTGGCTCCATACTAATGATGTCTCCAATCTTTAAAGTAAACACTATAGCAGCTAACTCTAAGTCATGAGTAGGGTAATTTCTGTCATAAATCTTCAAGTGCTTAGAAGTATGGGCCACAGCTTTCCAACTTTACATATATCCTAATCATTGATGTGACGCATCTCTATACACCACAGATCCTTCAGCACCAGAAAAAAGCACCAATACTGGAGCTGTAGTTAATTTCTCCTTTAGTAATTGAAATTTTTTTCTCACGCTTCCCTCATCATACAAATTTCACCTCATTCCTGGTCAATCTATTCAATAGTATTATAATAATAGAAATTTTTTTTTAAAAAAAATCTTCTATAATAACCAACTAACCCCAAGAAGATTCTAATCTTAGTCACATTAGTTGGTCTCTTTCAACTTAACATTGCCTTTACCTTCTGTGAATCAATTGTTATGCTATTTCCCGATATTACATGTTCCAAGAAAATCATTTCTTTCAGCCAAAAATTTACATTTAGAGAACTTTGCAAATTATTTCTCTCTCCTCAGAATCTCCAACACAGTCTAATGTTTCACATGTCGTTCTTCCTTCTTAGAATATATCAGAAAGTCAAATGCAACCATAAGCTTGTTAAGATATAGTTTAAACACTCTATTCATTAAGTCCATGAATGTTTCTGGAACATTAGTTAATCAACATGACATCACAAAAAGTTTATGACCATAACGTGTCCTAAAAGCAGTCTTAGGCACGTTTATTTTCTCTATCCTCAAATGGTGATAACTTGATCTCATGTTTATCTTAGAAAACCCCTCTCAGTCCTTACACTGCTCAAACAATTTATTTATCCTAGAAAAAGATATTTGTTCTTATTCAACTATTTGTAGCCTATACACAATTTCATCGTTCCATCTTCCTCCTTCACGAATGACACAGGGGCTCCCCAAATACATTAGGTCCAATATAAATTGTTTATCTAAAAATTCTTGAACTTTCAATTCTCTTAACTCAATGGGTGCCACTCTGTAGGGTGCTATTAAATAAATGTGATGATCCTGGTATCACATCAATAGAGAATTTAATCTCCCTACTTGAAGGCAACCTAGACAACTCTTCAAGAATTACATTAAAATAATCTTTCACCACTAAGATTTATTCTAACTTCCAATTTTCCTTTTTAGAATCCATTATGTATGCCAAATACTCCTCACAACTCTTCTTCAACCATCTCTTAGTGGTCAGAGCAAAATGAGATAGTTCGAGAGTATCCTATGTTCTCCCTGAAAGTTAAACTTCTCATGTCCATATCTTGAACACTACCTTCTTTCTGGAACAATCAACCCAAGTGTAATATTTCAACAACCAATTCATTTCAAAATAAATGAAATTATATTATATTCAAAGATAATAAATCAACTTCTGATTCTCTATCACTAATACGAATCAAACAACCCTTGTAAACATTTATGATTATCACTCTATCTCTAGTGGGAACTTCAATAGAAATATTTTTGCATCAAAGGACTAATACATACTTAAATAGACTTTATATGAATACTGGATGCAAAAGAATAGGTTGCACCAAGATCAACCAACATTGATATGTCTCATTCTCTACGTAATAAGCACTTCAAATTTTTGACAATTCTAGGATAAATATCTTATCTGAATAAATCTATAACAAACTTCTATCTCTCAATCATACATCAGATTACCACTTCCCTTTGGTGTCATATTTACTTCCTCTGCCATGACTCCCAATTCCCATAACCTATCTC
The DNA here is from genome assembly GCA_023935145.1 of Bretschneidera sinensis. NCBI lineage: Eukaryota > Viridiplantae > Streptophyta > Magnoliopsida > Brassicales > Akaniaceae > Bretschneidera > Bretschneidera sinensis. The sequence continues at coordinate 49,212,513 of CM043703.1, read as the reverse complement.
TCAAATCTAAGGGTCCCACCAATAGTATTTTGGGCTACAGAAGTAACAGATCTTACTTGTCTCTAACTCTGTACTTCAATTCCCTATGACCATGAACTCTTCCTCTGGGTGGTTTCCCACTCTGCACACTTATACTGGTACCACCTCTGGGTTCCTCAAATCTAGACCTCTTCCGCCAAGTCCCCCTACCTCTAATTTTCATCACATCATTCTCAATCTGAAGTGCTATATCCACTAATCTGACATAATTCATATGCCTCATAAAAGATAGTTTTGATCAAATCTTAAAACATAGTTCATCTTTGAACCTCTTACACTTCTTCTCCTCTAGGTTTACCATTTCTGGTACAACCATTGATATGACCACAAATCTGCTATCATACTGAGCCACAGTCAACACATTTACCCCAAATAAATAAAATCTCTATTTTGTTGGGCTCGAGGGGTATAAGGAAAGTATTTATCAAGAAAATCTTCCTTAAACCTATTACAGGTTAAGGGTCTATTAATATTTGTACTTACCCTGGGAAGAGTTTCCTCTCATCATTCTAAAGCTTCTCCTTCTAACTTAAACGAAGCAAAGGCAACCATCTGCCTGTCAATTACTAGTAAAATACCAAATAATCTTTCTACATATTTCTCCCAAAACTCAGGCTTAAAAGGATTCATAGATCCTTTAAACAACAAGGCATTCAGCTTAATATATCTCCCTGCATTTCATGCATGCACTCACTTTTCCCCCTTTTTAAATGTCTATCATTTCTGGATTAACAACCTCAGGCACTGTTCTAGCCTATTTATCGAGTCTATGCTATAAGCTATCAACTTTATTATCTGTTACCTTCACTCCTCAAGATCATGTGCAAAAGCTTCTCTTAGCTTATCTATTTCAACTTCAGATTCTCTTATACCTTTATTAATATCAATATATTACTAATATGAATCATACTATCAACACTTTCCCTTCTAGGAACCACAGATTCAGACTCAATCTTGACTTGTCAAAATATTGGGGGCCTACCACGCCTTCTCAAATCAACAACTTTAACTCTAGTTCTAGCACGTCCACATTTCATCATCAGATTATTTAAAATATAATTTATTTTAACCTTCCACTTTCTTACTTTTTATGCAGTGTACAGAATCATAAAACCCAATGCTCTGATACCAAAATTGTAACGACCCATCCCAGGTTGGCCACCCCCGAGACGATGTCATCACATTTTGAAAATCTCAGCACGACACATTTATGCAACAATAAAAATAATGCTAACAAAATTTCTTTTACATCAATCCTCAACCCTCAACAGGGGAGATACATCAATATGATATTAATTTAAACATAATATACAATGTAAAATGCATGAATATTTACAAATAATTTTTTATTTTATTTTCTCATTAGTCTGAGGATGTTGACACGCACGTGGCTTATAGAAAATGATTTCGTCAGAACCTCAACTCACCAAACTATTTGTCCTGCCTGCTACCTGAATCATTGTACAATGAGGGGTGAGTTTCACAAGCTCGATGAATTGAATTTACTAGATGTACTCAATCTGTATAAATAGTCTTTCAATATTAAATCAATTATATTTCACATACAACTTGATACTAACATTCCACTATCACTGCACATATCATAAGTTTCATTATCTATCAATCTCTTCTTCTTATTTATTGGTTCACCTTAAGCCCATCAATTATCTCAAAATTATCTCGTAATGAGGTTCACATCATAAAATCTACCATTTAGATGGTTCTTATCACCATAATTACCTCTCTGTGAGACTCATCAATCTATAAATTCACAATAACACACCACACATAAGCATTTCAATAATGCAAGCAATAATTAAAACAAATGCAATGCATGAATTATTATTAGGGAACGTCTTCCCACATGTAAACATGTTTTTATTATCTTAGATCAGCTGCCTTCCCGGTTCTTTTCTTTACAGCTTATCCCAGCTGTCACAGTATTTATTTCCAGCATATACTGGCTATCACGGTATCCTTTTTATTTCTAGATATACCAGCTGTCACGGTTTTTCAATTAGACCAGTCCCTTCGTTCTTTCGGTTGTTTTATTTAACGCATATGCATATGAACAATGATATGAAATATGCATATAAATATTAATATAAAAACAATGTGAATTCAAAATATTTAAATTTAGCTATCATGTCTTTCCTCAAATTATTATAAAAAAAATTTCACTAAATTCTTCTCATCATAAATCCTATCAAATCATCCATCTTAGCTTGTCAAGATCCACTAAATTTCATCTCCTCATAATTCGTATCAAAACATCAACCCAAAACTCGTCAAGATTTTATTTATCACCATCATTATTAAATCAACTCATTATTCTAATAATATTTCTTTCACATAATAATTTTCTACGTGTCCAATATTCATATCATACGTATCAATTTAATTTTTATCTACCACCAAAGCATAAGCTAATACTTTATTTTAATATTATTACTAGATATTTTATTTTTATTTAGATTACTTAAAGTAAATCTAACTCACCACGTAGCACTTAAGGCTACCCGTGGATCACCTCCTTGCCTTTCTCGTTCCTCTCAGCAATTTCCCTCGATTGTTGATCGTCAACACCTGACATAATATTTGTATTAAATTTCTAATTTATTCTTCAATTCTTCATAAACCACACCCTTTGAAAATTTTAACTTTGAATTTAAGGAAATTTAATGAATACTAAAAAATCAAAAATAAGTTTTACGTTATTACCTTTTGTTTTTCTGATAACTTTTCGTAACTCTCTATAAAATTCCCCTGTAAATCCTTCAAAATTTTTCCCTTTCAACTTTTCTTTGGGTCCCCAAGTGTTTAAAGAAATAGAATAATTGAAGGAAAACTAAACAGGATTTGGAAATGAATAATTTATGTTTATGTATTATACATATAAGTAAAATTTTGTCAAAATCTTCAGCCTAAAAGAAATGCATACTCAGCATTTTATTCTTTGAACTACTACCACAAGTAAAACATGTGTTATACATGTTTGGCAGCAGGTGTTGCCACCTACTGCCACGTTTTTTTGGCTTTTTTTTTACGAAACTTTTTTTCTTTTCTTTTTCCTTTCCTTTATACTGTTCACGATTTTTTTTTTCATTTTCTTTGTAACTACTGATGAGTCTTAAATATTGCATATTTTAGACCCTTAACTTATATTTGTTATGCTCTTAGTTAGTAGTATTTCACTTTATTTTACGTCTTTCTTGTGTTTTGTGTATTTTTACAGGTTTGTGGAGAAAATAAAGCATTTCAGGAGATGTGAAGCTTCTGGAGACATTGCGATCGATCGCACGAGATATGCGATCGAGCGCACCTGCCTACGAACGAGCACATGATCAACATCCCACATCGAAATATTTGAAGTTCAGTGCATCTGCGATCGATCGTAGCAGACATGCGATCGAGCGCACATGAGATCGTGCGCACAAGACATGCGATCGATCATACCTGCGATCGATCGCACCACACTGCGATCGAGCGCACATGGGCAGTATCCCACATCGAATCTGCAACCCATATTGCTCCGGGTCTTCCCCTATATAAACACCATCTGGCTTCATCATTCAGTGTACAATTCCTGAGCCACTTTGGTGTTTAATGATGGACGTCCACTAGCATTCTGGTGGATCTCGAAGGCTTTGTCACCACAAGGGGAAGCGCCGCCCATCAGCGAGTGGAATTTCTCCCATGTAAAGTTTTTTATTTATTTCTTTATATTCAATTGTTTTAGTTTAAATGTTTAGCACTTTTTATTATAGTTTTATAGTTATGAGTGGCTAAACTCTTCAGCTAAGGTTGAAGATGAAGCCCCGCCGTTGTTTGGCGTAGTAGTTCAGATTTGCTTGTACAAATCTGACAATTTTTAGTATAAATGTTCTGTCAATTATTTGAGTTATTTGAGTTATTCTTATAATTGATTGAGTTTAAATTGTCTGTTGGATATTCCTTGTGTTTCATCTGATGGATACATTGAATGCTTTTCGATTAAATTGGATTTCCTTTGTGATTTGTTAAGAGCGGATACATTGGATGCTTTTGGTTTAATTGGGATATTCTTTGTTTTTTGTCTTATAGTTTGATTCATGGAATGTTTTGATAGGCTATATTTTTAGAACATATATGCTTAACTTTGGTGGGGTGGATTCGGAAACCTTAGTGTTTTAATTATTAGTTTTTAAATCAACTTAGCTTAGTTTATATTTCTTTTGCAATATCATTCACAATTCGGAACTAGGTTAAGATAAAGTTAGTTTAAATTAAAAATATATTTTCACAACACAATTCCCTGTGGATTCGACCTCGCACTTGCACAACGCTATATTGCAAACGACTCGTGCGCTTGCGAGTAATTTAAAACTCACAACAAGTTTTTGGCGCCGTTGCCGGGGAATTGTTTGGTTTGTGAAAATTTTTGGTCTAAAATGATTTTATTTTTCTACTAGTTAGTTATTTTTTTTGTTTAAAAAAAAATTATGTGGATGAATCCAGCGCTGGTTTCACAGTCTTTAAAGGACACCATTAAGGAGTACATGAAAATGACCGGCCCGTCCCTCAATGCTGCCAACACATTCAATGTTGATAGCTGTTCCATCTGTGCTAGTCCCATGCATCTAGCACAGAATTGCCCATCAATGCCGGCTTATGCCGAGTATCCTATGGAACAAATTAATGCTTTCAATGACTGTTGCTGGGAATCAAATGGATCTTACTCCGAAACATACAATCCAGGGTGGTGGAACCACTCTGATTTTTCATGGGAGCAGAACCAACTGATGAATCAGGGAGGAGCCCCTTATAATCAATACCCTCCCGAATTTTCTCCACCAATACCAAGTTATGCCTATCCGGCACCATCACCCGCTTACCAAGCTCCCGTTCAAGCGCCAGCATCGGTTTCACAGTCATTGGAGGACGCTCTCAATGATTTCATGAAAACGACTAGCCAATCTATAAGTGAAGTGATGAGTGCAACCATAGAAAACACCCAAGTGATTGCCGAGCTAGAGAGTCAAATTGATCAAATCGCAAGTTACGTGGGTGAAGGAGAGGAAAGAAAGTTCCCCAGTCAACCTGATCCTAACCCAAAGGAACAGTTTGCGGTGGGAAATTTATCAACTCCTATACAAGGGCAAGAAAGTGGCAACAAAGAAAAGAGAGATGCTGAGCCATCTACAGCCACACCTATCATTAAGGATCTCCCTATGTCGTTTTTACCTAAAGCGCCTTACCCTGAGAGATTACAAGCGCCCAAGAAAGGAGAGGAGTTTGAGGATCCCCTGGAGGCATGCTTTGCTCACTTTGAAGAGGACTTGGGCTTAGATAAGTTACTAGAGGAAGTGAATGCCATTTTGGAGTCTGATCCTCAGAAGAGCAGTGAGACGGAGGAGACTATTGATGAATCACGTATTGAGGACCCCTTGGAGGCATGCTTTGCTCAATTTGAAGAGGATTTGGGCTTAGATAAGTTGTTTGAGCAAGCAAATGCTACTTTGGAGTCTGCTCCTCTAAAGATCAGTGAGACGGAGGAAACCACAACACCTGAACCCCCCAAGAAGGAACTTAAGCCTTTATCGGACAATCTTAAGTATAAGTTCCTAGGTCCAGTAGATTCTTTGCCTATAATTATAGCTTTAGATTTGGGTGATGCTCCAGAGGAGAAATTATTGGACGTCTTAAGAGAGCATAAGGAAGCTATAGGCTGGACTATTGAGGATGTCAAGGGAATCAACCCCTCATTGGTAATACACACGATACAGTTGGAGGAGAATGCCAAGCCATCGAGGGAGCCACAAAGAAGGCTCAACCCTGCTATGCAAAAGGTTGTGAGGGCAGAAGATATAAGCTGTTAGAGGCAGGGATCATTTATCCCATTTCTAATAGCAAGTGGGTGAGCCTGATTCAAGTCATGCCCAAACATGCTGAATTAACGGTAGTGAAGAATGAGAACAACGAGTTGGTGCCAACTCGTGTTCAATCAGGAGGGAGAGTGAGTATAGACTACCGTAAGTTGAATGCTGCCACTAGGCCTGATCATTTTTCATTCCCATTTATTGATCAGATGGTGGAGCACTTAGTTGGGCATGTTTACTAATGTTAGGTCTGGCTGAAGACGTTAAACTTAGCACTCATGGGAGGCACCCCACAGCTTATCTTTTCTGTTTATTTATTATTTCGCATTTTTATGATTAATGTTTGTTTCCAGTATTTTTTGTTTTCCAGTTTTTATTTTTCAGGGACAAAGTGTACTTCAGTTCAAGTTTGGGGGTATGCTATGAGCCATGCCAGTCCAGATAGTTCTCCATATCTCAGGTCAGCTCTTTCCATATTAGTCACACATTGGGGTCAATATGTAATTTAAGTTTGGGGGTATGGGAGACACATCACATACTTTGTCCTAATTTGTTGTCTTTTCGTCATAGAGATAAATGTATGCTCATGTTATCATGAAATTTTGGTTGATCTAAACATTTTCTGTGATGTGATGTCATTGGTGAGCTTAATATTTTGAACACATGATCTGGTGATAAATTTTAAAATTTAGTTACTTACCTCAGGCATTTGAGAATTCGCATGTTTGACATAATCTAACACGAGCACATTAGCACAAATTATGTGAGGTATGACATGTGATTTTAATGTGTATTTTTCCTTATCTTAACTGAAACTGGATGACTTGTTGGATGAACTCTTGGGCATAGGAAAATATTAAAAAAAAAAAAATTATCGATAAACTTTTCGCTGAGTAACTGGACCTCTTGTCTCAGTAAGCAGTGAGTGTTCACGTCAAAAGGTGGAATTTTGCTTGGTAATATTAAGGTCGGTTTAATTTTGTAGCCTTTTTTACTCGAGTTAGTAAGTCCTTAGGGGTGTCTTTACACCTAATGCCCTAAAACCACCTAGTTTGGGAGTCATTGACTCAACACTCGCTACATGGGTCAATTAGAAAGCTTAAGGGAACTAAACATAGTCGTGCCTTATTATTGTTAAAAAAATAAAAAGAATAAAGAATAAAATAAAAACTATGCCTTTTCGTTCATTTTTGATGGGAAATTCGGTGAATCTTGAGACATGGAGACCTTACACATTAGAGTTACTTGGAAGCTTCATTTTTATATGCTAATTCACCTTACACTGATTCAAGCTTGTGATGCCTTATCCTGCCTTTTGTAAGTAATTAGATTTTAACATTTCTATTCATTGCGAAGATGGGTTTACCTTTTTAAGTTTGCTTATGAATGAATATCATGGTGATGTGTGCTCCTTAAATTTTTGGATACCATGAGTGATGACTTTATCTTTATGTTCTTTGTTTTTCATTGAGTCTTTTATTTTGTTTTGTTAAGGGACTAGCAAAATATAAGTTTGGGGGTATTTGATGAGTCTTAAATATTGCATATTTTAGACCCTTAACTTATATTTGTTATGCTCTTAGTTAGTAGTATTTCACTTTATTTTACGTCTTTCTTGTGTTTTGTGTATTTTTACAGGTTTGTGGAAAAAATAAAGCATTTCAGGAGATGTGAAGCTTCTGGAGACATTGCGATCGATCGCACGAGATATTCGATCGAGCGCACCTGCCTACGAACGAGCGCATGGTCAACATCCCACATCGAAATATTTGAAGTTCAGTGCATCTGCGATCGATCGTAGCAGACATGCGATCGAGCGCACATGAGATCGTGCGCACAAGACATGCGATCGATCGTACCTGCGATCGATCGCACCATACTGCGATCGAGCGCACATGGGCAGTATCCCACATCGAATCTGCAACCCATATTGCTCCGGGTCTTCCCCTATGTAAACACCATCTGGCTTCATCATTCAGTGTACAATTCCTGAGCCACTTTGGTGTTTACCGGTGGACGTCCACTAGCATTCTGGTGGATCTCGAAGGCTTTGTCACCACAAGGGGAAGCGCCGCCCATCAGCGAGTGGAATTTCTCTCATGTAAAGTTTTTTTATTTATTTCTTTATATTCAGTTGTTTTAGTTTAAATGTTTAACGCTTTTTATTATAGTTTTATAGTTATGAGTGGCTAAATTCTTCAGCTAAGGTTGAAGATGAAGCCCCGCCGTTGTTTGGCATAGTAGTTCAGATTTGCTTGTACAAATCTGACAATTTTTAGTATAAATGTTTTGTCAATTATTTGAGTTATTCTTATAATTGATTGAGTTTAAATTGTCTGTTGGATATTCCTTATGTTTCATCTGATGGATATATTGAATGCTTTTCGATTAAATTGGATTTCCTTTGTGATTTGTTAAGAGCGGATACATTGGATGCTTTTGGTTTAATTGGGATATTCTTTGTTTTTTGTCTTATAGTTGGATTCATGGAATGTTTTGATAGGCTATATTTTTAGAACATATATGCTTAACTTTGGTGGGGTGGATTCGGAAACCTTAGTGTTTTAATTATTAGTTTTTAAATCAACTTAGCTTAGTTTATATTTCTTTTGCAATATCATTCACAATTTGGAACTAGGTTAAGATAAAGTTAGTTTAGATTAAAAATATATTTTCACAACACAATTCCCTGTGGATTCGACCTCGCACTTGCACAACGCTATATTGCAAACGACTCGTGCGCTTGCGAGTAATTTAAAACTCACAACAACTACGTCTCCACACATCTAGTTTTTTTTCAAAAGAATTATTTTATTCACATAATAACAAACATTTCACATATATTTTATTTTAATTTCATGTCGTATTTATTAAATTACTTCTTTACCCTTACTTTACGATTACGGGTATTACAGAACTACTGGATTTTTTGCTTGTTCATCCTCCATTACTTCCTCAGATTCTGATCTTTCTTTTTTTTTAGATTCTCCTTTTTGCCTTTGACATTGTCTAAGGTTTCGTTCAATCTCTGGATCGTATACAATGATGGCTAAATTATGGGACCGACAACCTTGCATAATCGAAATTTCAATCCTGCAATATATCATGTAAATAGTAAATTTATATTTTGATTTTGATTTTTTTTACGAAAATTAAACACAATTTAGTGCAATCCCCAGCAACGGCGCCAAAAACTTGTTATACAAATATCAGCCTAAATAATAAGCTTTTAAATGTATGTTTTAAGTCACAAGTGCACAAGATCAAACAAATAGTATAGCTAGCAAATACAAGATCATTCCCACGAGGATTGGATTAATTGTGTTTAAATATAATTTTCTAAAGCTTCTATCTAAATGAAATAAAAAAAATAACAAATTTGAATAAACAGCAAAGATTGCACTAGTGAAAGAAAATCGTAAAACAATTTTGAAACTAGAATTGAAATAATGAGAAAATAAGTTAAGGTTTCGATATTCACCACTAATCATCTTTTTAAAGAAAATGACTTGCACAATGCTACAAACTAGATTTAGATGCTTAATGTTTACCAACCAAAGGACATGATATCTACTCCTTAAGCTATTGATTTCCCTAAGTAACAAGTTAGGCATGGATGTCTACTCTAACTCTTTTCATTCTCAAAGTATTTAGCATGGTATCTACTAAGTTGCACTTCAAGAAAGCATAAAACGATGGAAATAAACAAACACACGAAACCTTGAACATGGTATCTATTCTGGTTTTTCATGTTGATTAATCCTAAGAACCTAGAATTGGTTCCTTCGTCACTTTGTGTAGGCACAAGACTTGGTCATCTAAATTTACCTAGATGATAATCTCCATACAACACATGTATATGATGATCAAGAATAATACATAAACCATACGAAGAATGAAATAAAACTAGGAATGAATCAATTAAGCATCACAAAAAAATAATTTGTAACAAAGCAAATCGAAATCCTTAAGAAAACATAACTTGGGCTTCAATTGAGACCTAACTAAAATATTTTACACATAATTCTATAAAAAATATCCTCATCATAAAAAAATAGATAAAAGAAAGAAAAGACAACTCATCTATGATGATAATCCTCAGAGAACAAGAGCTCCCATGCGTGAAGACGACCACTGTAGAAGAAAATATAGTAAAAAAAAAATTGTTCTCTTTTTGGTCTCTTAAACATGTATTTATAGAACCCTAAACAAAACCCTAGCAATTGAACGTGTGCTTATTTTTGTTTTTCTGATTTTTCCCTAGATTTATTTAGGCACTCAACTTCCTTTTCCAACCGTGCGAATCCCAAAAATAAATTGGAATTGAATAGCTCATTCAACGAGTCCTAATGATCCATCTGTGTAAGAGACGTTAAAATAGTCTCTAAGAAACATAGTTTGGGTTCAACCCATCCTTGAGTCCGTCGGCAATAATGCCATCGGGTACACGAAGAGTTGCACTTGGCATCACAAATTCATCATCAAGAAAGCCTTGAATATCTTGGTTTTCAATAAGAACTAGTACTTGAGTTATCCACAACAAATAATTGTTGGGAGTGAGTCATAAGGAAACAAAGTTTCCAATGTTTAGAATGGAAAGATATGGGTAGGTGAATAATATAACAAAATAAAGGAAATCTCTTTCTTCATCCTCACTAATAATGCTCTAATACCATAAATAAGAAGACTATCGATTCTTCCACTGAAGCTAAGGAAAATTTAAGAGATATCCACCATATATAAAAATCACATATGTATATAAATAATGAAAGATGTAGGCAGAATATTACACAATAAAATGTACAGTTATACAATTGACTTCGATATTCCTAAAGACTCATTGATTCAAAGATATGCATGACAATCATATGGGGTTTACTCAAACAGCAAGTAGCAAATTCTTTGGCACCTGATAGTCTTCCACTTTCAGGAGAATGGCAAGTGACAAGAATTATTTCCTCTACTAATGCCACATTTTAATTTTCCATATAATTTGCATGGCCTAATTCATGAGCGGTTGGCAACACTACCTCTTTTACATGGTTTTTTTTAGATGATTCCCTATTAGAAATTGACACCAAAGAACTTGTTTCTATGATCTTTGAAATGCAAAGTGGCATGATAACTGAACTTCAGATGGGGATTGCAAAAAAGTCTCAAGATTAGTGGTCTGATCTGAGAGCAACAGTGCATATATGCTATGAAAAGACACAATTCAAAGATTTCAATGAAACCAAATGGTAAGATGTGATGATAGGAAATAAGAATTCAGCCAAATTTCTTGGTAGGAAACATAGAACTTCAATTTACTTATAAACTTATGAATGTGCTGTATGTTATGAAAATTCAAAAAAAAAAAATTAGTCTTTGCAAATTTACTATGTAAGAATGGCTTTAAGACCGTTCTAGAGTATGATAAGATGATTCTGTGTAAGAAGGGAGTCTTTGTTGGGAAAGTTTGTTCTTGTGATGGAATGTTCAAACTCAGTATTAATAATATAAACACAAGTTCTATTTATCTTCTTGATTGTTCATGTGATTTGTGGCGTGCTCATTTAGGACACTTGAATTTTAAATACATGAAGTGTATGTTAAACAAGGACAAATTTCGTATGATATTTGTGAATTAAATAGTTTATTAACAAGAGGATGGAAGAGATACTAACGAGGACATGGCTAACAAATGGCATCTTCCTATTTAAGTTCCAATTAGACCAGTTACAAGGGCTCGAGCTAAAAGGTTCAAGAAAACTCTCAATGGGCTGATTCAACACATTTGGGCTAAGAACCATCTTTGGGGGCCCAAGGAAGATGCTATATGTGATCCACAATTATGAGTTTCCATAATTAAAACTTTGGAATAATCTTGCAAATCTTAGTTTCTCAAAATTGGAGACTTACTCGTTTTGGTTGGCTCATCAAGGAAAATGGTTGGCTGCAAATTTTACTTATTACCTTTTTTTTAATTGTTGAATTATAAGGCTTGCATGCCAAGTTAAGTACTTTCCTTATTTGAATTTTAGGTTACCAGAATTCTATTTAGGTTTATTTTTCGTAGTTTCCTATTCCTACCAGAATTCTATTTAGGTTTATTTCCTATTTCTTAGTTTTCATTTTTCTAATTGGTTATGAATTATCATGTATTTAAATAGTCATTAAATTTTTGGAATAAAACAATTCAGATTTGATTCATACTTGTGAGAGACAATTCTCTTTGGTTCTTTTAGAACTTCTGAACTTATCGTAGTTTCTGTGGCGTTCATCTTCGACTTATCAATCAATCCTTCCATAATTGATTGTGGCGTCTTCATTATACCAAGGTTCTTGATTCAATATAAGCAATGGGTCGCAGTCTCAGTCTTCATTATACCAAGGTTCTTGCTTCAATATAAGCAACGGGTCGCGGTCTCACATAAATATGCTTCTAGACGATCTTGGAAGTCTTCTTGATCCATCAATTTCTTAGTTCTTGGCATGGATCATATCAGTTGGTATTATACCCTTCTAGTTGCAGGTTTACTTATCTTTTGTTTTGATTCATAAAAAGGAAAACTAAGAAATAGGAAATAAACCTAAATAGAATTCTAGTAGGAATAGGAAACTACAAAATAGGAAATAATCCTAAATAGAATTCTTGTAACCTAAAATCCAAATAAGGAAAGTACCTAACTTGGCATGCAAGCCTTATAATTCAGCAATTAAATTAATAAGGAAACAATTTAAAAAAAAAGGTAATAAGTAAAATTTGCAGCCAGCCATTTTCCTTGATGAGCCAACCAAAATGAGTAAGTCTCTAATTTTGGGAAACTAAGATTTGCAAGATTATTCAAAAGTTTGAATTATGGAAATCATCCTTGTAGATCACATATAACATCATCCTTGGGCCCTCAAAGATGGTTCTTAGCCCAAATGTGTTGAATCAGCCCATTGAGAGTTTCCTTGAACCTTTTAGCTCGAGCCCTTGTAACTAGTCCAATTGGAACTTGAATAGGAAGATGCCATTTGTTAGTCGTGTCCTCATCATTCTCTTCCTCTTGAAAAGGATTTGTCCTCAAATCATTACCTACATCAAAAGGTCTTAAATCAGAAACATTGAAAATGAGAGAGGCCAAAAAAATTGAGAGAGAAAATAAGAGAGCTGATTCGGCCATTGAGAAAAAAACAAATTTCTTTGCAAGAACGAGTGAAATAAAAATAGCAATGATTTTATATCAGTAAATGATTGTACTTTTGTACAAAGAGGCATTAAACACTAACCAATTTGATTCATCTTTGCCTAGTTCTATTGTTTTTCTTTTACAGGAGTTTGATGATATATTTCCCGAGGAGATTCCATATGGCTCACCTCCTATTCGAGGAATTGAACATCAAATTGATTTCGTACCCGATGCTACAATTCCAAACCGACCATCCTATCAAAGCAATCCTGAGGAGACAAAGGAGCTACAAAGGCAGGTTACTGAATTGATAGAAACGGGGTATGTAAGAGAAAGCATGAGCCCGCACGCTGTTCCGATGATTTTGGTTCCTAAAAAAGATGGGACATGGAGAATGTGCGTTGATTGCCAAGCAGTCAACAATATAACGGTAAAGTATCGACATCCTATTCCTCGTTTAGATGATATGCTAGATGAACTGCATGGTGCATGTGTATTCTCTAAAATTGATTTAAAAAGTGGATATCATCAAATAAGAATGAAGAAGGGTGATGAATGGAAAACTGCTTTTAAAACGAAATATGGTTTATATGAGTGGTTAGTTATGCCATTTGGACTAACAAATGCACCAAGTACCTTCATGAGATTAATGAACCATGTTTTGCGAGCTTTTATAGGTAGATTCGTTATTGTTTATTTTGATGATATTCTCATTTATAGCACAAACTTAGATGATCATGTTGTACATTTAAAATCAGTTTTGGATGTGCTTAGAAAAGAGAACTTTTTTGCTAACTTGAAGAAGTGCACCTTTTGCACCGATAAGCTTGTGCTTCTTAGTTTTGTTGTGAGTGCACAAGGAATATAAGTTAATGAAGAGAAGATCTGTGCGATTAAAGAATGACCAATTCCCATGAGTGTAGGTCAAGTTCATAGTTTTCATGGCCTTGCTAGTTTTTACAGGAGGTTCATGAAAGACTTTAGCAATATTGCCGCACCACTTACCAAAGTCATCAAGAAGAATGTTGGATTCAAATGGGGAGATGAGCAAGAGAAGGCGTTCCAATTGATCAAAGGTCGCCAACAGCTGATTTTTCAACTCGGATATTAGGTCTGGTTACACATGAGGAAAGAAAGATTTCTAGCACAAAGGCATTCAAAGCTACTTCCTAAAGGAGATGGGCCTTTTTCTGTCCTTGAGCGCATCAATGACAAAGCATGCAAATTAGGTTTGCTAGGTGAGTATAATGTTAGTACCACTTTCAATGTTTCTAATTTAAGACCTTTTGATGTAGGTGATGATTTGAAGACAAATCATTTTCAAGAGGAGGGGAATGATGAGGACACGGCTAACAAATGGCATCTTCCTATTCAATTTCCAATTGGACCAGTTACAAGGGCTCGAGCTAAAAGGTTCAAGGAAACTCTCAATGGGCTGATTCAACACATTTGGGCTAAGAACCATCTTTGGGGGCCCAAGGATTATGCTATATGTGATCCACAAGGATGAGTTTCCATAATTCAAACTTTGGAATAATCTTGCAAATCTTAGTTTCCCAAAATTGGAGACTTACTCGTTTTGGTTGGCTCATCAAGGAAAATGGCTGGCTGCAAATTTTACTTATTACTTTTTTTTAATTGTTTCCTTATTAATTTAATTGTTGAATTATAAGGCTTGCATGCCAAGTTAGGTACTTTCCTTATTTGGATTTTAGGTTACCATAATTCTATTTAGGTTTATTTCCTATTTCGTAGTTTCTTATTCCTACCATAATTCTGTTTAGGTTTATTTCCTATTTCCTATTTCTTAGTTTTCCTTTTTCTAATTGGTTACAAATTTTCATGTATTTAAATAGCCATTGGCTTTTTGGAATAAAACAATTCAGATTTGATTCATACTTATGAGAGAAAATTCTCTTTGGTTCTTTTAGAACTTCTGAACTTATCGGAGTTTCAGTGGCGTTCGTCTTCGACTTATCAATCAATCCTTCCATAATTGATTGTGGCGACTTCATTATACCAAGGTTCTTGCTTCAATATAAGCAACGGGTCATGGTCTCAGTCTTCATTATACTAAGGTTCTTGCTTCAATATAAGCAACGGGTCGCGGTCTCACATAAATCTACTTCTAAACGATCTTGGAAGTCTTCTTGATCCATCAATTTCTTAGTTCTTGGCGTGGATCATATCAGATACTTTATCACTTTTATAGATGATTGTACTAAATTTTTGCATGTATATTGGTTGATAACAAAAGATGAGGCTTTTGAAATGTTTAAAAGATATAAGGCATCAGTTGAAAATCAAAAGGAGAAAAGATTTAAAATTCTTAGAAGTGACAGTGGTGGGGAATACTTTCCTAGTGAATTTTTTGGCTATTGTGAAGAACATAAAATTATACACAAAACCTCTGTACCGCACACACCATGGCAAAATGGGTTAGCAAAAAGAAAAAAAAAATAGAACTCTTGTTAACATGATTAATGCTATGATTTTCATTGCTAAATTGGTTAATAATTTATGGGATTAAGCTTTATTAACTGCTTGTGATATTCAAAATAAAATTCCTTTAAAGAAAACACAAAAAAGTCCATATGAGTTATGGAAAGGAAGAAAGCCTAAAACTGGGTTTTTTAAATTGTTGGGGTGTTTAGTGCTTTATAGAACACCAGATAATATAAGGCCAAAATTGGGACCAAAAGCACAAAAATAATGTGTTTGTAAAATATGTTGAAAATTCAAAAGCATACAGACTTTTAGACTTAGATTCAAATGTGACTGTTGAATTAAGAGATGTTGAATTTATTGAAAAATAAATTTATGGATAGTTCAAAGTTTGATGAAAACTATTCAAACTTCAGAAACTCATCTAAATCCAACTAGTGGGACACACACATCTTTTAATGGAAAGAGAAAAACAAGTGTGACTGGTGAACCTTGGAGGAGTTCAAGGCTGAGAAAGCAAAAGGATTTGGGCCCAAATTTTATTTTATCTCAAGCTATATCATTCCTAGTTAAAGGGAATAGAGAATTTGTCCTTAAATAAATACCCATAGTTTTGAATATAGAATATGATCCTAAGACATTTGTAGTGGCTATGTCTTCTAGGGATTTTTCTTTTTGGAAAGATGCTATAAATGATGAAATGGATTCTATACTATCTAATAATACTTGGACCCTGTAGATACCCAATTTCGTTCCAATTTTTTTGGACAGACCACGCGCGGGTTCTTATGACAAATTTTTGATCCTAGTGTTCTTGAACTTATAAATGAGGAAGTTTTGATTTAATTGGGGAGTATGAGCAATTGCAAGACCATTTTGTTCATTCCATTTAATTAACTTTAGGTTTAAATCAATTGAGCCTTATTTGATTCAACTAATCCAAGACCAAAGTCTTCATTTAAATTTTGACCCAATCCAAAACCCACTAAAGGCCATTGATCTTTCCTAAGCCCAAACATTTTTTGCTCAAATTTCAATCCCAAGGGGAGATCTAATTTTTAAGGGTGAACTTCTAATTTCACCCTCCATTTTACACTCCTTGATTGGTTCACTTTTCTCAAAGTAAAAGTTATTTTTTACAACAAAAAAGATGTCTCTCTCCTCTCACTATGTGGATGGCCATAATGAGGAATTTTCATTCATATTTTTTGCTTTTTGAACTCACCTCTCCCTCCTAGGTTCCTTTATCTTCTTTTGTACCAAATACTACCTTTTTTCACACAAAATAAGACTTTTTTCAAATAAAAAACAACAATAATGCACTTATAAAGTAACTAATTTTTCTCCCTCTTTGGACAACCATGTGTACTAAAAAAAGGGAGTTTCTCTTATTCTCCTTTTGCTTATTAATTGAATATTACCTTGTTAAGCTTACATCCTTTCCTAAATGCCAAATACCACATTTTCCTACCCAAAAAATAGCACCTAAAAAATAATAGTTTTTTATTTATTTTATAGAGTATGAAGCCTTCTTTTTGTTTTATAATTGCGCACCTTTTTTCCTTAAGCTTGTTCACTTTATTATATGTTAGAACCAAAGAAAAATTGTGTCCCCCCCCCCCTTTAATGATTATCCAAACCAAGGAGATTTTCTCCTCACTTTTTGTTTTTGCTTTTGCTTTATTGAAAACACTCCAAAATGCGCTTTCTTGTTCACCTTTTTGCAAACCTTCTTCTTCATTTTTTTCTTCACCTCAAAGAAACTCCTCACTCTTACCCATGGCCAGCCACCTAAAAGTCTTTCCCTCTCTCTTTTCACTTGATTAACTACATCTCACTTCTCTAGCCCAACCTTTACACCCTAAAAGTGAAACACCTTTTTTCATCTCAAAAGTTGAAACTATTTTTCCCTTTCCCTATATAACAAGACACACACCTTCTTTTCACCCATTATTTTGCTTTTTTTTAATCTCTTGGTCAGCCCTTACTCCTCCTATAAATACCCCCTCTTTTGTTAATACAGGAGACCACAACACTAAGGCAAAGTAATGCAAAAAAGAGAGAAAGAAAGAAGTGAGAAAAGAGAGGAAAATAGAGAAGAATAAGAAGATCAAAGAGATAAATATAAAAAAAAAAAGAGAAAGTTTAGGAGAAAGAAAGAAGTGAGAAAATAGAAGAAAATAGAGAAGAATAAGAAGATCAACGAGAGAAATATAAATGTTGGGAAACAACCCTCAAGATGCCCATGTGGTGATCTTCCAAATACCCAAGTCTAGAATGACTTGTAAAGAAAAGAGACAACAAACGAAGCAAGAAAGAACACAAGCAATTTGTTATCAAGGTTCGGCAATGTGCCTACGTCCCCTTGAGCTCCTTCGAGCCCTCTGCACTAATCAATAAGTTCTTACAATTACAGTAACTTCTCTTCAAGAACACAATCTAATCTTGATCTTAACACCATTCTTGAAAAATGAAAGAAGAGAGAAAAGAAAGTGATAAGGTCTTGAGCTACCTTGGAATTTTCCCCAAGAAAATTCCACTTATAAGTCCCTTGAATCTCCAATCTATACTACTCTCTCTCTAAACATCCAGCCTCTCTATAATGAGATCTCTCCTATGTTTAGTGTCTTTGCACTCTCACACACCCATTTGTTCTATTTCACACACACTCACATATCATCGCATGTTATGTAACACACATTGTGTTTAGATTGAAGCTAGGTGACCCTTTATATAGTGCACCAACTTCTTGAACCTATCTTGAAGGTCAATCTCCACCCTTACATCTTGAGGACCAGTCAATCATAGCCCCTCATCAATGCTAAGTGATCCTATGCATTTTGATCATGCCTCATGCACCATTTGAAAGGCTGAAACATAAGCATCAGGTGTGCCTCATGCTGAGGCTTGGAACAGGGTGTACTAAGGCTTGGTGCTTCGTGCTGAGGCTTGGATGGGCTGGTCTATGCTTCCCTAAGGGATGGTACCTAGAAAGGATGAAGAGGGTGCCCTGGTCAACGCCGCAGCCCAGCCCGTCCAAGCCTCAGCACGCCCTGTTCCAAGCCTCAGTACGAGGCACACCTGATGCTTATGTTTCAGCCTTTCAAATGGTGCGTGAGGCATGTTCAAAACTCACAGGATCACTTAGGATTGATGAGGGGCTATGATTGATTGGTCCTCAAGATCTAAAAGTGGAGATTGACCTTCAAGATAGGTTCAAGAAGTGGTGCACTATATAAAGGGTCACCTAGCTTCAATCTCAATAGGTGTGTGAGAAATAACTTATGATGAGAATGACATGTGAATGCGTGTGAAATAGAACACATGGTTGTGAGAGAGTGCAAAGACACTAAACACAGGAGAGATCTCATTGGAGAGGCTGGTTGTTTAGAGAGAGAGAGTAGTATAGATTGGGGATTCAAGGGACTTGTAAGTGGAATTTTCTTGGGGAAAATTCTAGGGTAACTCAAGACCTTATCACTTTCTTTTCTCTTCTTTCATTCTTCAAGAACGGTGTTAAGATCAGAATTAGATCATGTTCTTGAAGAGGTATTACTGTATTTATAAGAACTCATTGATTTAATGCAAAGAGCTCAGAGGAGCTCACGGTGACATAGTCACATTGCCCAACCTTGATAACAAATTGCTTGTGTTCTTTCTTGCTTCATTTGCTGTCTCTTTTCTTTACAAGTCATTCTAGACTTGGGTGTTTGGAAGATCACCACCTAGGTATCTTGAGGGTGGTTTCCCAAAAGTGGTATCAGAGCTTTGGTGAGTGGGTATCGGAGTAAGACTCCAAGAATCAAAGATCAACTTCTTAAGTGATTCAAGAATGGAGTAAAGATCAAGATCTGATGGTGTTCTTGAGGGTGATTCAAGAACAGTAATGAGATCAATCTCTGATCATGTTCTTGAGATTTAGAAGAAGTTGGAAAGCAATTGTGGGTGCTGTATAAATTTGGGATCTTCTTCACAATATGGGTTCGAACTTCATTGTTGAGAAGTTCGATGGAAAGGGAGATTTTGCCCTTTGGAAGCGGAAGATCAAGGCTGTTCTTATGCAACAGAAGGTGGACTTGGCTATTGGAGAAGATGACGCTTTTCCAGCAAGTATCACGGAGGTCTAGTGGAATCAGATGAAGAAGATGGTATAAAGCACCATCTTCTTGCACATGTCGGATAATGTCACAAAGGAGTACGGAGACTCGGAAGATCTAGCTGCAATTTGGAAGAAACTAGATGAGTTGTTTCTTACCAGGACTCTCCCTAATAAGAGGTATCTTCGTAAATGAATATTTGCTTTTAAAATGGATCCTAATAAAGAGTTGCAAGATAATCTTGATGCCAAGATGAGGAGTGCATCAAGTGGAGAAGGGTTGTTCGTTAAAGGAAGGCCAGCAACTCGGTATGGCAGTAACATACATGGCTACTACTGGACAGAGATAGAGGAGAAAGCCATGGGAGAGCGCACAGTAACATACATGGCTACTACCGGGACAGAGGTAGAGGAGAAAGCCATGGGAGAGCGCACTCCAAACCAAGATTTGGAGGGAAGAGATGCTTTTACTGCCATAAAGAGGGTCATTTCAAGAAAGATTGCAAGAAGATGATGAGGGATGAGGGAAGAAGCCATACCAAGAATGGAGACTCTTCGGTTGCCAAGGCAAAACAGCAAGATGATGTTCTTATTGTGTGCTCAAATGTGAGCAAGGGGTAAAGAGGCAGCGAGAAATGGATCTTGGATTCCGGGTGCACTTATCACATGTGCCCTCATTGGGATTGGTTCAAGAATTTCAAGGAAACCAATGATGGAAAGGTTTTCCGGGGGAATGATACTTCTTACCAAGTAAGGGGCACATGAGACATCTAGTTGAGGATGTTTGATGGAATGACAAGGCTGCTGAGGAATGTGAGGTATCTTCCAGATTTGAGAAGGAATTTGATCTCATTGGGGCAGCTAGATTCCATGGGGTACACATACAAGGCAAAGGGAGGAAAGATCAAGGTAACCAAGGGATCTTTGATAGTGATCAAAGCAGTAATGAAGGATGGTCTCTATGAGATGATCGGAGACACGAAGATCAAGGATCAAGTAGCAAGCTTGATGGCTGAGATGGATAAGGCAGCTCTTTGGCACACTCGCTTGGGACACATGAGCGAAAAGGGCCTGCAAGTTCTTAGCAAGAATGGTCTACTTGGTGGTGACAAAGTAGAGAAATTGGATTTCTGTGAGTGTTGTATTCTTGGAAAACAACACCAAGTTAGCTTCAACACCGGAGTGCACAAGTCTAAGGGCATTCTTGACTACATTTATTCGGACCTTTGGGGACTAGCAAGAACACCAACACAGGGAGGTAACTTTTACTTTCTGTCTTTAATTGATGATTATTCAAGAAAGGTTTAGGTTTATTTGCTGAAAAATAAATCATATGCTTTGAATAAGTTTGTGGTGTGGAAAAAGTTGCTGGAAACTCAAACAGGTAGGGTAGTTAAGGCTTTATGAACCGATAATGGCTTACAAGTTTTTAACAAGGAACTTGATCAATTATATATGTTAAATGGGATTCTACGACATAGAACGGTTGTGGAAACGCCTCAGCAAATTGGAGTTGCTGAGAGGATGAATAAGACCCTTAGGGAAAAGGTTAGGTGCATGTTAAATGGATCTGGATTACCCAAATGTTTTTGGGGGGAAACGGTGTCTACTAATGTGTATTTGGTTAATAGATCACCCTCTAGAGCTTTAGAGCTCAAGACTCCCGAAGAGATATGGAGTGGTAAACCCCTTGAGTTGGATAACCTTAGAACTTTTGGGTGTGCTACGTATGTACATCAAAAGGATGATAGACTTAGCCCAGGATCTAGAAAACGTGTGTGTCTAGGATATAGGGAAGGGGCTAAGGGGTATAGGTTGTGGTCCTTAGAGCAAAAAGGATTAAAACTCATAATAAGTGGGGATTTTATTTTTAATGAATTGTTATTTCCTTATTTGGAGAAAACTAACCCTACAAGGGCTAGTGAGTATACCAGTTCGGTATTTGTGGAGCATAACATCAAGAAAGATTCAGTTCAGGTAGAGCAAGGAAGGTAAGAGGGTTCAGATCAAGTAGAGAAAATTGATGAATGTCAAGCTCAGGACACTCGAAAGGAGGCTGAACTAGAAGCGGGTGATGCAACAAGTCAGAATGACTATTAGCTCACAACGGACTAGGAGAGAAGGCTGATTAGACTACCTTCAAGATATGGTTTTGCAAATGCTGTGAATGCAGCAGCTCCTTGGACAGAAAGAGGGATAAGTGAACAAGAGACTTACATTGATGTCATGGGATGTAAGGATTCATCAAGGAGGAAGCTAGCTATGGAGGAAGAAATGGATTCTTTGAGGAAGAACAACTCTTGGGAATTGGTGCACATTTTAGGAAAACAGAGAGTTGTGGATTACAAGTGCACTTACAAGATCAAAGAAGGGAACCTTCTAGGAGATAAAGTCTGGAACAAGGCTAGCCTAGTGGCGAAGGGGTTCATGTAAAAAGGAGGCATAGATTTCACAGAAACCTTCTCACCTGGACACAAGGTGGATGAAGTGGTTATTATCCTCGTCTATGTCGATGATATGTTGTTGGTTCGGAACAGAAGGGAGGGGATAGAAAGGTTGAAATCCCAACTCAGTGAGGATTTCGAGAGGAAGGATCTTGTCCTTACACAAAAAGTCATTGGGATGAGAAGAATTTGAGAAAGGGAGAGAAACAAGTTGAATGTTTCTCAGCCTTTTGACATAGAAAAGGTGTTGTATAAGTTTTCTATGGAAGATGGTAAACTAGTGAAGGCTCCCCTTGCTGGTCATTTTAAGTTCTCCAGCGAACAATGTCCTGGAATGGATAAGGAGAATAAGCAAATGGAAAAGGTCCCTTACTCTAGTACGATTGGATCAGTCATGTCCATGATGATAAGCACTAGACCCAACATTTCTCAGGCAATGGGTGTTCTCAGCAGATTTGTGAGTAATCCCGGAAAGGAGCTTTGGCTTAGGATGAAGTGATTGTTGAGGTACGTGAAGGCTCAGTGGCAGTCGGTGGTACCACTCTTAACAATCGGGGTAGAGTACATAGCGACTACGGAAGCCATAAAGGAGGCTATGTGGAGCAAAGGGTTGTTGGATGAGTGGAAGGTCCTAAAAGAACAGGTGGTGGTGTCTTCGAATAGCCAAAGTGTGTGGCACTTGTGTAGGAACCCGGTGTTCCATGAGAGAACTAAGCATATGGATGTTCGGTATCATTTCATTTGGGAAAATGTTATGAAAAGATGCATTCATGTGGACAAAGTCGCAACGGAAGAAAGTCCTACAGATTTAGGTACCAAAGGTCTACCTCTAAGTAAGTTCAATCATTGCCTTGGACTTCTTAGAATTGGAGTCGGTTGATATGGTGGCTCAAGTTGAGTTTGGATACTGAGTTCTCTGCATAATGGGTTTGGGTTTAATTTCTTAGACAAAGGTAGAGATTATTGGTATTTGTCGAAGGTTTAAACAAGGTTTGAGAAGCTTCAGTATCAGGTCTCCAGGCCATGGCTCAAGGTGTACGCGCCTCACCCTGCAGCAAGTCCAGGATGTGTGCCCTTTAGGCCATGCTGCGACTCAATTTCCCCAAGGTGTGGCACCCAGAAAGGATGAAGAGGGTGCCCTGGTCCTCCCCGTGGCCTAGGCCATCCAAACCTCAGCACCAAGCCTCAGCACGCCCTGTTCCAAGCCTCAACACGAGGCACACTTGATTCTTATGTTTCAGCCTTTCAAATGGTGCATGAGGCATGATCAAAATGCACAGAATCACTAAAGATTTATGAGGGGCTATGATTGATTGGTAATCAAGATCTAAAGGTGGAGATTGACCTTAAAGATAGGTTCAAGAAGTGGTGCACTATATAAAGGGTCACCTAGCTTCAATCTCAATAGGTGTGTGAGAAATAACTTGTGATGAGAATGACATGTGAATGTGTGTGAAATAGAACACATGGTTATGTGAGAGTGCAAAGATACTAAACACAAGAGAGATCTCATTAGAGAGGCTGGTTGTTTAGAGAGAGAGAGAGTAGTATAGATTGGGGATTCAAGGGGCTTGTAAGTGGAATTTTCTTGGGGAAAATTCCAGGGTAACTCAAGACCTTATCACTTTCTTTTCTCTTCTTTCATTCTTCAAGAACGGTGTTAAGATCAAGATTAGATTGTGTTCTTGAAGAGGTGTTGTTGTATTTATAAGAACTCATTGATTTAGTGTAGAGAGCTCAGAGGAGCTCACGGGGACGTAGGCACATTGTCGAACCTCGATAACAAATTGCTTGTATTCTTTCTTGCTTTGTTTACTGTTTATTTTCTTTACAGATCATTCTAGACTTGAGTGTTTAGAAGATCACCTCCTGGGCATCTTGAGGGTGGTTTTCCAGCAATAAAAAAAATAAAAAATAAAAAAAAAGATAGTGTTTAAGGAAGGTGAGAAAAGAGCAAAGAGTGAAACACAAAATAAGAACTAGTGAGAATTCTTCATCATTTTCAGTCAACCTTTGTTTTTTAGTCTTCTAATCTCCATTCAAATCATTCTTCCAACTTCACTAAGACCACAAGAACACAAAAATCTTCGAGGATAATCTCCGTACATGGAAATTTTCCTTAGCCAAATAAGTTTGGTTAAGCTTATACTTTTTTGCAAAATAAATTGCTAGCATGATTCATGTGTTTAAACGACCTTGAAAATAGACTGGATTAATTTAGCTCACTTAGAAACTTTCATCTTAAGATGCTTACTAGTTTCTTAGCATTTTCTCTTTCAGTAATTAAATGTCTTTCTTAAGTTAGCTACTAGTCATATGAAGTCTTTCCGTTAAATGCAATGTTGAGTTAATGGTAGTTTTAAAGTTCTTTCCTTTAGTTTAGTACCTTAAGAATTTGAATGATTCGAGACCTATTAATCACACAAATTATAAACAGAAAGAAAACAAGACACGATTTACCCAGGTTCACCCCAGAATAGGGCTACATCCTGCTAGAAGTTTCACAATTATCAACCTCACAAATCTCTCATTATAATATGTGCTCAGTACACAGAGAATATTTATAAGCAACTTAAGACGCCCTAATTAGGATTTTCACCCTACTGCAAAATCACGGCTATTCATAGGCCCAAGCCCAAATTGCTAAGCAAAAAACCAGACCCAACTCATGTACTGCCTGCTCTTTAAGGAGCGAGACCCTGTGGTCGTTAGGGGTTTTACAGATCTAGACCCGTTGAAGTATGCACCAACTCTAACAGAATTTTTATATTCTCTAAGTTAGATGTTTTATTTTAAGTTGTCATTAATTACATGTGAACTTTAATTGTTGAAGAAGAATTTTGTGCCCCCTTGGTCATTGTTAATTTTGGGCCCCCTTTGGCCCATTAAAAATGTTACTAATTACTAATTATTTTGAATCTCATCTTTAAGGCAGTTTAGTTTAAATCTATTTAGCTTAATTCAAATTTTTTTTAGCTAGTATAATTTAAAGTAGCTTAGTTTAATTCATTCAATTTAGTCTTCAAGTTTAATTCATCAAATTTAAAATAATTTAGTCTTAATCCATCTAGTTTAAAATAATTTAGGCTCAATTCATCTAGTTTAACTTACATAATTAATCCACCTACATTAAATGTGCGCACTTTAATTTACTTCTCATCCATACTTTGCAAGTAGTTTTAATAGTCAAAGTAATTTATTTCCTTTATATACTTACTTTAAAGTTAATATTTGATGTTGCTTTGTTTGAATAAAAATTGCAAAATGTGTGTTTGGTTTTCCTAGTAGTGTATGATAATAATAGTTGAATTAAAATTTCAATTAATTCCCTTGAAACGCAAAGGGCTAGACTTCGGTCTAGGTAATAGAGGGAACTTTAAATCTTCACTCTTTTACACCCAAATCTCTTGAGCTTTGGAAGTTCTCACATATACTAATGACAAAAGGATTTGATCCCTTTCAAGGTCAAATGACGGCTCCTTACCCGTCATCTTTACTTTGTGCTTGGATTCAAATGGCCCATTGTTTAATACATTAAAAACGCACCCATTATGGGATCCTCCTTACTTCTTATAAAGGGTTGGTATTAGACTTGGTAGGTTTCACTCATTTCTATATGCCTACTCATCATAATTCGCACCCTCGTCATATCCGCCTTCTTTAAGGGGAGTGGCCTTGGGGAGATTTAACCTTAAGTGTTTCTTGGAAATATTTTGAAATTTTAATTTGAGTTATTATTTCATGCTTCACTTTGCACATTAAGACTTATCCTTTCCTCTCGATGGAGTAAATTGAGGGGCCCATTTCCTCTTAGTTTCTAGTGTGACCCTCATTTACTCATCATCAGCCCTTGTAAGTTCCTCTTGGTTCTTGTCCATATAACAAAGGTTTGCTAAATGTGTTAGTACTCTTATGGTCCACTTTTCAAGCCACTAGAGGAGCATGATATCATCCTTTTAGCCACGGGGTACTTGAGCCCACCGGAGTTATAAGGCGAACCTACCCTTTTTAAACAAACCCTAGAACCTTCCCATCTAGGAAAATGACCATTTTCTATACATTTTCTTGCTTGAATGTGTTTGCCTTCACCTCACATGTTAAAAAAAAGATAAAATCAATTTGTTTGATAACATGTTTGGCAATTTATTGTTACTTTTTTTATTAAATCACAACAAAATAAATTAAACTTAATGTTGTGTGTAGGTTAGCCCAAAAAATTGTATTTTCTCTTAGTTAAGTCTTATTAGTTTGATCTCATTAAGGAGCCCACAAAGAAAACTAGTGGTGATTGGGCTTTAAACTAAGAAATCTAAAATGAATGCGATTGGAGGCCCATGGATTAAGTGGAGAGATCTATGTCAGGGGCAAACTTCATCATTCGTTTGGGCTTCTTTGATTTAGCCCTTATCACCACTAGGTTCCAAATCTCTTAGGAAACTTAATGATATCAAACCCAAAATACTTAACTATGAGAAAGCCCATAAGGGATTGAAAGGGCCCAGACTAAGGAAGTTTGATTGTAATTTAATCGGAAGAAATTTCCTTTGATTAAATTATAACCAAATGAAATAAGCTCAGTATTGAGCCCAATTGTTTGAAAATATAAGGTTTTCATTTAGTTAAGATAGTTTGATATCATTAAGAAGAAACTAATGTTGATTAGATTTTAACCCAAGAAATCTAAAATGAAAGTGACTGAGGGCCCAAGGATCTAGATGAACGATCCATGTAAAGAACAATCTTTATCTTTCATTTGGGCTTCTTAGGTTTAGCTTAAATCATTATTAATGTACAAACCCTTTGGGAGGCTTGTTGATGTCAAATCCACCACATTTAACCATGAGAAAACCAAGAATTTTTTTTTGTAATTTTATCACAGGAAATTTTCTTTTATGTTTCTATCTTCACTTAATTAGGCTAATTGAGAACTTATCTGTAAGTGGACTTTAATTCATTCAGTGGGCCTTTGGATGCAAACTGAAACTCATTGATAAAGTTAAAGCAATACTGTGGATAAGTGAATATGGTAAAAAGGATTCATAGCATAAAGAAATCAAAGGCGTCTTTTTTTTCATTTTGTAAAGAATAAGTCATAGATCTAGAGCCAAAATTCGTCTCCTCTCTGTGGTAGTACAGATCTTCTGGTGGAAGACTAAGAAAAAGGCCTCATCAGGGACCAATTCATCCTATAGTAGGAGAGCACACCTGTAATTCAGTTTTTGATAGTAGTTCGAGCTCATTCAGAGTGATGCCAGAGGAAGCAGTAGTTGACACTAATGAGATCCTTAAGAACATCAGCAGCATATTGGCTGAGCTGGCCAAGAGATTTGATAGCTTCGAGGAAAATGTAGCTCGAAAAGAGTCTCAGGAGTTCAGAGGTGATAAAGAATAATTTTTCAAAGATGAGGAAGAATACCTCATAGCCAAGGAAAAAGGTAAAGTTAGGTCTGACATAAAAGCCATAAGTGAGAAGTTTGAAAAAATGCAGTGCGTTTGGAGGAAATCCCAAAGCCTAAATGGGTATTTGCTTGACATCGATGGGTTGTGTGCTCATCCTAAGACCACTCTACTACCCAAGTTTTAAATGCCTGATATGGACCATTTTGATGGTGTCGGAGACTCCAAGACCCATTTGAGGCAATATTCTGGCCTTATGAAGCTTTCGGGTTTAAACACTAAACAATTAGTTGTGTTCTTCCCTAACTCACTCATTGGTGCTTCACTGAAGTGGTACTATTTTCAAGAGCCTAGTATTATGAAAGAATGCTAGGATATGGCCCAAGCATTTATGACCCAGTACGCTTATAATATCCAACCGGATATCACCATCATAGACTTAGAAACCACTAAGCAGAAGCCAAATGATACCTTATAGGAATTTATCTCTCGCTGAAGAAGTAAGGCAGCTAAGATGACCTCTAGACCTATGGAGAAAGACCAGATTAGAATCATGATGAGGAATTTACAGCCTGTGTACATTGAAAGATTGTTTGCTATACCCATCTCCAATTTTGAACAATTGATTGACTTTAGCACTTAAGTAGACGATGTCATCTTCGAGGGGAAGATTAAGAAGAACAATGGAAGTTTTGTGAAGAAAAACACAGCTAGCAGCAGTGTTACTAAGAATAGTGAAGTGAGTTTTGCCCAAATACACAACGTACAATCAAATATATGGGTGGATAGCTCCTCATGAAGCTATCAACAAAATAACCATGGCTATAGCCAACTTAACCAGTTTCAAAACTTTACTCAACATAGGAGTCAGCCTGAAAAGAATCGTAGAGGCCTTGAAGACTTCACACCTCTTGGGATGATTTTGTCTCAAGCCCTTGCAAAGCTCACCAAGAAAGATAAACTTTTCCCATTACAAACAAGACCTTTACCTAATCTGATTCCACCATATTGGAATCTTTCCAAATACTGCCACTTCAACTAGTCAGCTGGCCATGGCACCGATGGGTGTCAAAGACTGAAAAATGAAATCCAAGATCTCATTGATAATGGTCTGGAGCCACCCCAAGAAGCAAAAAACCCATGCCCTATTACCGCAATGTACCCCAACAAAAATTCCTAAATATGATTGAGGACTCATCGACCGCCTTTAATCCTTCCATCCTAATCATAATAATAACCAAACACAACCTCAAACACGATCCCAAACACTACTCTAAACACAAACCTATCCTTACCTTAGAGTACCTTATAAATTTCAAATATAATGGAGCCTCGGTCAACGGGATTTGGGATAGTGATGACAAAGACGATGAAAGATAAGTGACAAGAACAGTGGCAGGAAAAGCATTGATAGATCCGATTGGGGGAAAATAATGTGGCAA
Source organism: Bretschneidera sinensis (assembly GCA_023935145.1). NCBI lineage: Eukaryota > Viridiplantae > Streptophyta > Magnoliopsida > Brassicales > Akaniaceae > Bretschneidera > Bretschneidera sinensis. The sequence continues at coordinate 49,183,635 of CM043703.1, read as the reverse complement.
AAACAACAATCAGGGTTGAAAATAGGCCGGTCATTGAAGGTAATGGTGACAAAGTGGCTGTAGTAATGAAATAAAGAGGCAAAACTGTGTGGGATAGCAATAGTGAAGATGAAGAAGAGGTGAGTCACCTGACTCGAGGTGGGCCGATATTTTAAGCCACCTCACCTCAAAGTTGAAAATCTAAGAAGAGGAATAAGAGATGAAGAGAATGCATAAATAGAGAAAAAGAAAGGGAAAGATGAGGAAGAAGACTTGGTGTTAAGACAACTTAAGAAAACGCACGATAATATCTCCATCTGGGGGTTGCTCATGTCCTCAAAGAAACACCGGTAAGTTATGCTGGATCATTTGGGTGAAGTGGACATTCTCACAAGTACTTCCCTTGAAGACCTTCTGGCGCTACTTAACATATCAAAAAAGTATATGACTTTTGCTGATAAGGATATCCCACCATGCGTGAGAACTCATAACAGTGTGTTACATCTGATAGTTGAATATCAAGAGAAAAATATGCTCATGGCATTGGTAGATAATGGGTCAGCTCTAAACATTTTGCTCTACAAACAACTCAAATCTTAGGGCTTGAGCAAGATTATTTCCATCTAAGTAGTCAGAAGGTTCGAGCCTATGATAATATAAAGTGCATGATAGTTATAACAGTGAGCTTGAGGTACAAGTTGGGTATGGATGCTATAATGATTGACTTTCATGTCAAAGACATCATTGCCTCTTTTAATATGCAGCTGGGAAGGCCATGGCTCCACAGCCTAGGAACAATACCTTCTACCTACCATTGGAAGGTAAAATATAGAGTTAACAACCAAGTCATAACCCTGTGCGGGGATGAAGTTGTTATTGCCCTAGTGTTCAGCATTCAAGCAGAAGGAAATGAGCTACATGGCTTTGCTTTAGAGGAAGTGGTAGTGATGGCATCTATAGAAGTCGACCCTTGTATTAAACTAAAATTTTTTCTTAAAATGAAATAGATGAGCTACTTTCTAGGGGCAGGTCTAAGTAAATACGGGAAAGGAGTAAAAGAATTCCCAAACTTCAAACAATAGTTTGGGAGGCAAGGCTTAGATTATGAACCAAATAACACCAATAAGAAAACAAAGGGGCAATTCTCATTTGACTTTGAATGGGTACTTCATGAAGGAAAGGGAAGACTTCCTTTACTGTGGATTCCCTAAGCTATAGATAGACATGATAACTCAGAAAAAGAAACCATGATTTGAAATTTTTTTCAATCTCGAGTTTTCTAAGAAAAAAAGCAACGATAGGGAACAAAAAAGCATCGTAGACAAGTTATTGGATCGAGAACTTAGATGGTGAAACCATTGATATTTTGATGACAAGAGAAGGCCATGCGAGTAGTTTTGATTCGAGTGTGTTGATTAGGTCAGTTGACAAGTACACCAGTAGTAGTCAAAGACCCAGACAAGCAACCCTTTCTTTTCCTCTTTGTAACAGAGTCTAGGTGGAGTACGACAATGATGTCCATGACCCCTTTTATGAGTCTAGTGATGTACTTGCTAAAAAACTAAACGAAATGATGAATGATTTTGAGTACTTTGAATCTTCTTTATGTGATGGGAATACCCTAAGTGAAATTAGCCAATAATCCTATTCATCAAAGGAAATTGTTAAGCTAGTTGAAAATGGAAAAGAAAGCATGGCCCAACCTAAAATAGAATAAATTTGAGTCATTAATCTATGCACTGATGAAAATCCACAAGAAATTCACATTGACTCAAATTTATCTAAAAAAGAAAGTGAAAATTTAATAAAACTTTTGCATGAGTACAAAGATGTATTTGCTTGGTCCTATGCGGATATACCCGGTATCGATCTAAAGATTGTACAACATAGGATTCCTTCGAACCCGGATGCTAAGCCAACCAAGCAGAAGTTGAGAAGAATGCGAGCCGAATGGGTGGTTAAGATGAAAGAAGAGATCCTCAAGCAATTGCAAGCCAGTTTCTTGATGGTTTTCTAGTACCCGTAGTGGGTAGAAAATGTGGTAGCAGTGCCAAAGAAAGATGGAAAATTCAAGGTATGTGTGGATTACGGGGACCTGAATTGGGCCAGCCCTAAATACGACTTCCTTTTACCTCACATAGATACCTTTTAGATAATACTGCTGGCATTGCCATTCTATCATTAATGGATGGATACTCCGGGTATAATCAGATTCTCATGGCTCTTGAAGATAGGAAAAAGACTACTTTCACTACTTAGTAAGGCAGCTTTTGCTATTGAGTCATGCCATTCAGACTCAAAAATGTTGGGGAAACTTATTAGAGGATGGCCACCACTCTATTACATGATATGATCCATAAAGAAGTGGAGGTATATATGGATGATATGATTGTCAAGTTCGAAAACAGAGAAGGACACTGTGAAGCCCTCTGAAAGTTCTTTGACAGAATTCAGAAGTACAAGCTATGTTTGAATCCTAAAAAGTATGCTTTTGGAGTCACTGCCAATAATCTCTTAGGTTTCATGGTTAGTTAAAGAGGGATTGAGGTAGACCCGAAAAAGGTGACAGCAATTCTGGAAATGTCAGCACCAAAAATAGAGAATGAGGTTAGAGGATTTTTGGGAAGACTTCAATATATCAACATATTTATTGCCAAACTTACTTATACTTGTGAGCCAATATTCAAGGTGCTTAGAAAAGACCAACCAGTGAAGTGGAATGAACAGTGTCAGGAACTTTCTAGAAAATCAAAGACTATCTCAAGAACCCCCAGTGTTTATCCCACCTAAGCATGATGCTCCACTTTTGTTGTATCTGCCTATCACTAAAACCTCTATGGGGCCATGTTAGCTCAAGAAGATAAAGAAAAAAAAAAAGAAAGGGTCATATATTATCTTAGCAAGAAACTCGTGGCTTATTAGTTGAACTATTCTTGGGTAGAAAAGACCTTTCTTACTTTTGTTTGGGGCGCCAAAAAACTCCGAAATTATTTTCGATCCTTCTTTGTGAAAGTGATCCCTTTCTTGGACCCTCTAAAGCATCTGTTTGAAGCCCCGACCTTGAGTGGAAGGATGATAAAATGGATGGTCATTCTCTCCCAGTTTGATCTTTAGTACGTGACCCAAAAGTCAATTAAGGAATGGATAATTTCATAATTCTTAGAAAATTTCCCAAGAGGCAAAAAAGAGGTTGAAGAATTTAATTTTCCGAATAAAGGAATTCTGGAAGTCAAAAACTATGAGTGAAAGATGTATTTCGACGGGGTAGCTAATCAGAAAGGTTTTTGGATTGGAGCAGTGTTAATTTCTCCAGAAGAAGTCATTAAAACCCTGTTAATTCTCCTGAATTTCGAGTCCACCAATAATGTGACTAAGTATGAGGCTTACATTGCTGGTTTAGAAACCCTCACTAATATTGGGGTAAAAGATGTCACAATGTATAGAGATTCCTCTTTAGTCATTTTTAATCCCGATGAGAGTAGAAAACTAAAGACAAGAGGATGAAAATTTATTAGAACCACCTCGAAAATCTGGTTTAGTGCTTTGACAAGGTGTCCCTCGATCACTTGCCTCAGGCCCAAAATCAGTTCACCGATGCATTGCCTACCCCAGCTTCAATGTTGGAGATGCCTGAAGGGTTGAGGCAATTCAATTAGTGGTCGAGCAAAAAGATAAACTAGTCTATTGTGTAGCCATCAAGATCCAAACTTGGTCATCTGATGGTTTACCATGATATATGGACATTCAGAATTTCCTTCAAAATGGAGAATTCCTCGCCAATAATGAAAATGGATAGATGAGTGATATAGTTATTGGCATCTCAATTTGTCATTTGTTGCAGGAGACTATATAGGAGATCATTTGATAGGATCCAACTACTCTATGTGGATTAAAACACTACTGAGAAGATCATGATGGAAATACATGAAGGTACCGGAGGTCCGCACATAAGCATGAACACACCTTAGCCTTTTGCTACCTGGGGGATAGATGTGATTGGAAAAATATCTCCTAAGGCTTCTAATGGTAATGAGTACATCTTGGTAGCAATTGACTATTTCACCAAGTGGGTAGAAGCCACCTCATTTTCCATCTTGAAGGCTAAGCACTTGGTAAAATTCATTAATCATAACATCATATGTTGTTATGGAATACCTTTTGAGTTGATCTAAAACAATGGCACACATTTCCAAGGTAAGGTCACAGATTTACTCGATAAATACAAAATTGAGCACCATAAGTCTTTTCCTTATCGACCTCAGACGAACGGGGCAGTAGAAGCAACTAACAAGAATTTTAAGGGCATATTGGCCAAAATGGTAGAGATCTGTTGCGATTGGAATGAGAAGCTACCTTTTGCATTGTGGGGATATCGAACCTCGATAAGGTCTTCCACAGGTGCCACTCCTTACTCTTTGGTCTACGGTATGGAAACAGTTCTTCCAATCAAGGTGGAAATTCTTTCACTAAGGCCAATCGTCGAAAGTTAATTAGAAGAAGAAGATTGGATTTGGGGGTGATATGATGAGTTGGCTTTGATTGTCGATAAGCAGTTGAAGGATTTCCATCACAGCCAAGGGTATTAGAAAAGGGTTGCACGAGATTTTAATAAGAAAGTAAATAACCGGGGCATCAATGAAGGAGATTTTGTGGTAAAAGAACTTAGGTTCCAAATCCACAATCCAAGGGGAAAGTTTATACCAAACTGGGCAAGTCTATATCTGGTTAAGAAGATTATATCCGGAGGAGTCGTGCGTCTCACGGATATCGACAGCAAAAGTTTCATTAAACCTATCAATCCAGATTGTCTCAAGAAGTATTACTTGTGATCCTCTTTATGTTTCCTCATTGTTGCACCCCACTCTATCTACCATTTTTTTTAAAACAAAAAAAAAAGAACTGGCTAAGCTGAAAACCCATAAGGGCGGCTTAGACAAAAGTTAAAGCATTCTGCCAAACTGAAAACCCATAAGGGTGATTTAGGCCAAAAAAAAAAATTGAATCTCTCTATCTCGAACTATGTGAATGCTTAATCTCGTTTGTGGATACGTAGGCAACCACTTTGGTGCAACCATATTTTTGTTGGAAACCCTTTCCTTTTTTTGTAGTTGTAATTTTCTCGCAAATATATATCTTGTACAATTATAAAAAAAAATAATAATAAAAAGAAATTCATGCTTTGGATAAGATATGTTAAGCCAATGAAAGGATTGAAATATGAATTGATTTAATGCATTTAAGTTTCTGGACATGCCTTTTATTTTTCATTCTCCAAGGATTTTCTTATTACATAATGAGAATGAAAATGTATGACATTATTTCAAAGTCATACTAGACTCCCCATAATAGTGTGTTTTCTTTTCTTCATTCTAAGATGCTTCTGGTTGACCCCAGACCTATACCAGATAGTCATTAGAGGCAATGAAGCAAATTGCAGAGATGGTGCGAAGAATTTGAGTCACAGTGCGCCTGGGCCAAGTACCTTAGATCCATTCAGTCAACTGTCCACTCATTGGATAAGTATAGCCATGGTCAGGTGGCAGAACAGTTTTTGGTTGCCTATATTGCCTAAGAATCTGCACTGGAAAATAATATATGTAATGGGTGTTGCCGGCAAGCACCACACATCCTTTTTTAAAGGTTGACAAGGTAGCCTCAGTGTTCTTCCACTAGGAGTATACTTAGAGAATTTGCAAAGCACCAAATATTTGGAACCAGTTGAGCCAACCCCCTAATGAATCTTGCTTAACCAATAGTTTGCACCCCTGAAAATGTTTTGGGTCGTATTCAGTGTCATGATTATTGGAAGGAACTAATATCGATAGCTTATCAAATAGCCTTATCTAAAGAGAAAAATGTCATATACCATTTAACAGTTAAAAGGAGTCAATAAAACATAAAGTATTTACCTGGAGTGACAAGGGGCTCTCGGTGAGATAAGTGGACTCACATCGACAGAAGGCATCAAAGCCATTCAGAGTGGAGGCTAATACGACACCAATTGGACAAGATCCTTTTTTGGGTTGTTTGACCACGTCAAGTAGTGTTTTGTGGACCCTTGAACTATGACACTTGATGAAAAATATGACAAAGAGGAAAAGGAATAGTATATTCCAATGATGGTTGGTGAGATCTTTTACTTCAGTTCCAAAAAGATCGGACGCTAAAGGCACTACGTTAAAGCAATTGCCCAATAAGTTGGTTTTGACTTGGGCCTTAGTGATCGCAAATAACTCCATGGCAAGTTCAGTGTGATGATCTGTATGTGGAGGAAGGAAAATTTTGTTGGATGGCTTTCGATGGATGAGCACGTAAAATTCCTCATACGTCAAACATAGTTCATCAAGACCAAACAAAAAGACGTGGATATCAGGATTCCACCTTGCTATAACTGCCTTCAAGAAGTCCTAGTCGATTTTAACACTCTTAAGAAAAGAAATCGCGTTGATGCCATAGTGAGAAAATTTATGGAGCTCGATGCCTTTCATGTTGCCAGTCCAATGTATCAACTGAGCTGAGATAACTTCCATGACCATTTTTTTTTTTTTTTTGAAGAAGTAGGGAAGAAAGATTGTGGACAAGTTGTGAAGCTTCGTTCTTAGAAATACTAGAGAATGTGTACCAAATGAGAGGAAAGATTGGGTTTAAATGCATGTTTTGAGTAAAACAAAATTAAATGGTCAAAGACTAGGCTGCTAAAAGCCAAATAGGCTAGAGTGTGCAAATCAATGGCCTCTTTCTACGGCTCTGTAAAAGTTTGTCTTTAAAAGTTTTTGAAAATAGAAAAACCCTTAAACTAGAATCTCTTCATCAAATTTTTTAAGTGAAATGACATATCTTACACACTTTGTTCCTTTTCTTTTTCAAAGCCTTTAAAGAAGAATCCTTAATGTCATGACTCAGCTCACGTCCATGTTTCTTTTGTGATTTAACAAATTTGGATGAAAAGACTCTACAGAACCAATAGATAAAAGCCCTCACAGTGGGAAAAATCACCAAAAAGCTCTCACAGCAGGCAAAATCACAACAATAAAAAAAACCTCTCACAGCAGGCAAAATCATAAGCCAAAGTCTTCGTTAGTAGGCAAAATCAAAAACCAAAGTCCTCATAGCAGGCAACCCAATGTTCTTATAAGCAGGCAAACCAAAGTCCTCATTAGCAAGAAAACCTAAGTCCTTATTAACAGGCAAAATCACAAACCAGAGTCCTCGTAACAGGTAACCCAATGTCCTCATCAACAGGAAAACCAATGCCCTCATCAACAAGCAAACCAAAGTCTTTATCTGTAGGAAAATCAAAGTCCTCGTTAGTAGGAAAATCACAAGCTCAAATTCCTCATCAGTAGGCAATCCAAAGTCCTCATCAACAGGAAAATTAAAGTCCTCACAACAGGCACCAATCGATCTAGAAGTATCGCACGAGTGAACAGATGCCAGCTCCATCACTTCAGGTACATATCATTCTCATAGGTGATCCTATGACACCAACTTTGCCAAACATCATGTTTAATTTTATGCACACATCGCATATTTGTCATTGTAAAATTTTGAAACGAAACAGTAGTCACTCACAACCTTTAATTAGAACTCTCAAAGGAGCCCCAATCAAATGAGGGTAAACTATAGACACCAATTTCATTCCAAAATTTTTGAATAGACCACGCGCGGGTTCTTATGATGAATCTTTGATCCTAGAGTGCTTGGACTTATAAATGAGGAAGTTTGGATTTAATTAAGGAGTATGAGTAATAACAAGACCCTTTTGTTCAATGAATTTAATTCAATTTGGGTTAAAATCAATTGGGCCTTATTTGATTCAACTAATTCAAGACCAAAGTCTTCATTTAAATTTTGATTCAATCCAAAACCTATTAAAGCCCATTAATCTTTTCTAAGCTCAAAAACTTCTGGCCTAAAATTTAAATACCACCCTTTTCTACCCCAAAATCACATTTTATACTCAAAAAACAGCACCTAAAAATAATAATTTTTTTAGAGTATAAAGCCTTATTTTGCTTTATAATTGCACACATTTTTTCCTTTAGCTTTTTCAATTTATTATATGTTAAAAACCAAAAAAAAACTATGTTTCTCCCCTAATGGTCGTCCAAACCAAGGAGAGTTTCTCTTCACCTTTTTTCTTTTGCTTTTACTTTATTGAAAACACTCCAAAATGTGTTTTCTTGTTCACCTTTGTCCAAACTTTCTTCTTCACTTTTTTTCACCTCAAAGAAACCCCTCTCTCTTCCCTAAGGCCAGCCACCTAAAATTATTTTCCCTCTTACTTTTCACTTGATTTACTACACCTTATATCTCTAGCCCCACCTTTATACCCCAAAAGTGAAACACTTTTTTCATCTCAAGTTGAAACTACTTTTCTCCTTCCCTATATGACCAGCCATGCACTTTCTTTTCACCCATTATTTTGCTTTTTTTAATCTCTTGGTTGGCCCTTACTCCTCCTATAAATATCCTCCCCTTTTGCTAGCACAAGAGAACACAACACTAAGGCAAAGTAATGCAAAAACGAGAGCAAAGAGAGAAAGGAAGAAGTGAGAAAAGAAAGAAAAATAGAGAAGAATAAGAAGATCAAAGAGAGAGATATAAAAAAAGAGAAGAGACTGTTCAAGGAAGGTGAGAAAAGAGCAAAGAGTGAAACATAAAAAAAGAACTAGTGAGAGTTCTTCATTATTTTCAGCCACCCTTTGTTTTTTGGTCTTCTAATCTTCATTCAAATCTTTCTTCCAACTTTGCTAAGACCACAAGATCACAAGGATCTCCAAGGATAATTCCCATATGTGGAAATTTTCCTTAGCTAAATAAGGTTAGTTAAGCTTCTACTTTTTTGCAAAATAAATTGCTAGCATGATTCATGTGTTTAAACCACCTTGAAAATAGACTAGATTAATTTAGCTCACTTAGAAAGTTTCATCTTAAGATACTTACTAGTTTCTTAGCATTTTCTCTTTCACTAGTTATATGTTTTTCTTTAGTTAGCTACTAGTCATATATAGTCTCTCCGTTAATTGAAATGTTGAGTTAACAGTTAAAGCTCTTTCCTTTAGTTTAGTACCTTAAGAATTTTTATATTCTCTAAGTTAGATGTTTTATTTTAAGTTGTCAATAATTACATGTGAACTTTAATTCTTTAAGAATAATTTTGGACCCCTTTAGACCTTGTTAATTTTGGGCTCCCTTTGGCCCATTAAAAATGTTACTAGTTACTAGTTATTTTGAATCACATCTTTAAGGTAGTTTAATTTAAATCTATTTAGCTTAATTCCTATTTTTTAACTCGTCTAGTTTAAAATAGCCTAGTTTAATTCATTTAATTTAGTCTTTAATTTTAATTAATCTAGTTTAAAATAATTTAGTCTCAATCCATCTAGTTTAACTTACATAATTAATCCACCTAGTTTAAATGTGCGCACTTTAATTTACTTCTCATCCATACTTTGCAAGTAGTTTTAATATTTTTCTTCATAGTCAAAGTAATTTATTTCCTTTATATACTTACTTTTATTGCATTACTTTAAAGTTCATATTTGGTGTTGCTTTGTTTGAATAAAAATTGCAAAATGTGTGCTTGGTTTTATTAGTTGTGTAGGATAATAATACTTGAATTAAAATTTCAATTAATTCCCTTGAATCACGTAGGGCTAGACTTCGGACTAGGCAAGAGAGAGAGTTTTATTGCCTTACTTTAAAGTTAATATTTGGTGTTGCTTTGTTTGAATAAAAATTGCAAAATTTGTGCTTAGTTTTATTAGTTGTGTATGATAATAATACTTGAATTAAAATTTCAATTAATTCCCTTGAAACACGTAGGGCTAAACTTCGGACTAGGTAAGAGAGAGAGTTTCATTGCCTTACTTTAAAGTTAATATTTGGTGTTGCTTTGTTTGAATAAAAATTTCAAAATGTGTGCTTGGTTTTATTAGTTGTGTATGATAATAATACTTGAATTAAAATTTTAATTAATTCCCTTGAAACACGTAGGGCTAGACTTCGGACTAGGTAAGAGAGAGAGTTTTAAATCCTCACTTTTGCACCCAAATCTCTTGAGCTTTGGAATTTCTCACGTAGACCAATGAGAAGAGGTTTGACCCCCTTCTAGGTCAAATAGCAACTCCTTACCGGCCATCCTTACTTTACGCTTGGATGACAAACGACCCATTGTCTAATACATTAAAAGTGCACCCATCATGGGAGCTTCCTTACTACTTATAAAGGGTTTTTATTAGATTTGATAGGCTTCACTCATTTTCATATGCCTACTCATTGTAATCCTCTCCCTCGCTATATCCACCTTCTTTAAAAGGAGTGGCCTTGGGTAATGAGCCAGAAGCATGGGTCTCAAGTGGAAAAGAGTGATACCTACAGAGCCTAGTTGATTTACCTCAAAGGTTGAAACTCATAGGTTATAAATGGGTTTTTAGAAGAAAGTATAATTCATATGGATCTATCTAGGCTTTCAAGGCTAGATTAGTTGCTAAAGGATTTAGGAAAAAAGAAGGAATTAACTATTTTGATACATATGCACTTATGGTAAGAATAACATCCATTAGAGTTTTTTTTCACTATTTTTGATTTATCATTTATATGCACATCAAATGGATGCTAAAACATCCTTTTTAAATGGTGATTTAGAAGAATCGGTGTATATGGAACAACTCGAGGGTTTTGTTATACCTAGAAATGAATGGAAAGTTTACAAATTAATTAAGTCACTTTATGGGTTAAAGTAAGCACCAAAACAAAGAAATGAAAATTTAGACCAAGTGACCTTATCAAATGGATTTTGTCATAATAGTGCTAATAAGAGCATATATTCCATGTTTACAGAAAATTATGGTGTAATAATTTGTCTATATGTATCATATGCTTATATTTGGGACAAACCTAGAAGGTGTACTTGGAACCAAAATGTATCATTCCTAAAATAATTTAATGAAAGATCTAAATGAAGATCATACTGTTTTAGGGATTCAAGTGAAGAAACATAATAGATGCTTTGCTTTGTGTCAATCACATTATATTGAAAACGTGCCACCAAAGTTTAAACAACTTGAGATAAAGAAAGCTTGTTCTCTATATGATTCTTGTACTAAACAAGTAGAGAATTCAGGCATGACATTGACACAACTCGATTATACTAATCCAATTAGAAGCCTAATATATGCAATGCATTATACAGAGCCTAATATCGCTTTTGTTGTATGCAAACTTTCGAGATACACTAGTAATCCTAGCATTGACCATTAGAAAGTAACAGATCAAGACTTTGGATATCTTAAAAATACTTTGAAACTTGGATTGTTCTTTAATGACTTTCCAACTGTGTTAGAGGGATACACAGATGCTAGTTGGATTACTAGCACTGGTAACAATAAATCCACATCTGTTTGGGTGTTTACGTTAGGTAGTGGAGCAATATCATGGGCTTTTAAGAGGTAAAAGTGTATCTTATATTTGAATTTAGAATCTGAGTTTATAGCGTTGGTAGCTGCATAAAAGGAAGTAGAATTGGTGAGCAATATGTTATTGGATATAGAGTTGTGGCCACAACCAATGCCAACTATTTCTTTGCACTGCGATAACGAAGCAACCATGTCTAATACTTATAGTAAAATTTATAATGGGAAGTCTAGAAACAAGCTTAAGACATGAATATGTTAAATATTTGATTCAAGATGGAATTATCATAATACAGTATGTGAAGTCTAAAAGTAATTTAGCGGATTCTTTCACTAAAAGCTTTCGAAGGGAATTTATAGAAAGTACATCCGTTGGAATATGGCTGAAACTATTTTAGTCACCAATAGTGGGAACCCAACCTTATCAATAAAAACTATAAGTTTAATGGGTAATAACAAGCTACTAATGACTATAGGAACATTGATACTTAAATAGCCTAAGGATAACCAATGTTGATTGTTACGTAGAGAGAATAACTGAAAGGTTTTAATAAGGTTCATATAATAATAATATCTAAAGTGAAAGGGGTACTTAAGAGAAACCTTACCTATATTGACATAGAAATGGGTTCATTTCCAAACAAGAATTTCATTTTTGTTCTTGTAAATGTTCATGAAATCGAGATTGAGCGCAATGCCATAAAAGTGTTAAATGATCACGAATATGGAATTAGAGTTGTTTATAGTTATGAGTATGATACTTCTAGTTTTAATAACTAGAAGATTTAGTTTAATGTCTAGTCAACCGAATTGAAGGTTAAATTTGAAAAACACCTTCATGAAAACATAACTATATTGTTATAGACAAGAGAGTGATATATATTACAATCTAGTGGAAGATTGTTAGATAAATTGTAATATGACTAGATGATTGTGTTGAAATCATTTTGAAAAAGGTGTGATGGTATAATACCCGTATTTATGAAGTAAAAGTAAAGAAGTACTTTAATAAATATGACATAGAGTTAAAATAATATATATATATATATATATATATATATATATATGTGTGTGTGTGTGTGTGTGTGTGTGTGTGTGTGTGTGTGTGTGAAAGAACTTATTTTTTTATATATAAAACAATTCTTTTGAAAAACAAATTCGTGGACTGGAAAAGAAAAAGAAAAAAAAATTTGTGGACAGCATGAAGAAAAGAAAAAGAAAAAGAAAAAGAAAAGTAAAAGTAAAAAAAAAAAAAAAAATACCAACTAGCAGTAGGTGTTGGCTGTCTAACATGCAATTTGCATGTTAGACAACACATATGTGCGTGGCAAAAATTAGGTGGGGGGAGGGAGGGGCGATACTGACTATTGTTTGAAATTTTGTGTGTGTGTGTGTATATATATATAACTTTAGGCTATTTTATTAATTACTTACCAAATCTTGTTTGGTTTTCCTTTTATTATGATTCAAATTACTCTTTTTCTTTAAACACTTAGGGACCGAAAGAAAGATTGAAAGACTAAAATTTTGAAGGAGTTTACGGGAGAATTTTATAGAGAATCACGGGAAGCTCTAAGAAAAACAGAAGGTGAATAACGTGAAATTTATTTTTGAAATTTAGTATACATGAAATTTTTTGGAATTCAAAGTGGAATTTTTCGAAGGGTGTGAACTATGGAAGAATTGAAGAATAAATTAGAAATTTAATATAAATATTATGTCAGGTGTTGATGATCAGCAACCGGGGGAAATTGCTCAGAGAAGCAGGAAAGACAAGCAGGTGATCCACCGGTAGCTCTAAGTGCTACGTGGTGAGTTAGATTTGCTTTAAGTAATTAAGATAAATATGAAATATATAGTGATAATATTAGAATAAATTATTAACTTATGTTTTGGTGGTAGATGAAAAATTAGTTGATAAGTATGTTAGGAATAATGGATGTGTAGAAAATTATTTTATGAGGAGTAATATTATTATAATAATGAGTCGATTTAATAAAAAAGGTGATAAATAAAATTCTTGACGAGCTATTGTTGATGATTTGATATGATTTTTGAAGAGAAGAATTTAGTGGAAATTTTCAAATAATAATATGAGAATAATCAGGATAGCTAGTTTAAATGTCTGAATACATGCTTGTTTTTATTTTATTATTCATATACATATTCATATCATTATTCATATGTATATGCATGAAATAAAAGAACTGAGAGGGCAGCCGATCTAAATGAAAATAAAAGAACTGAGAAGGCAGCCGGTCTAAATGAAAATAAAAGAACCAGGAGGGAAGTCGGTCTAAATGAGAATAAAAGAACCGGGAAGGTAGTCGATCTAAATGAGAATGAAAGAACCGTGAAGGTAGTCACTCTAAGCTAAAACATGTCGATATGTGGGAAGCCGTTCCCAATAATAGTAACATTTAAATTCACGCATTGCATTTGCTTTAAATGTTGTTTGTTATTGCTTAAGATATTAAAGTGCTATTCATGATTGTAAATTTATTGATAGATGAATAAGTCTCATAGAGAGACAATTATGCTAAGGAAGAAATATGAAAATATGATATGATGAGAATTGTTTGAGGGAGTTATTATATGTTGTGAACCTCATAATGAGGTAAATGATAATGTTGAATTGAGAATTTAGAAATGATTAAATATATGATTGAAAGATTGATATGTCTGATGAGTAACTTAAGAAGAGATTGTGTAATAGGGGAATTATGAAATTGATTAGTGATTACAGAATATTGTTATTGAATTATTTGAGAAAAAAGATGATTGAATATCGAAATACTTTTTTGAAGTAATTGAATTATAAGATGTAACTGGGAGTATATAATCGAATACTTCTAGTGAATTTAATTCACTGAGCTTGTGAAGCTCACCCTCATTGTACAATGATTTCAAGTAGTAGGCAGGACATATAGTTTGGTGAGTTGAGATTCAGACGAAGTCATTATTTATAAGCCACGTGCGTGTCCACATCCTCAGACTAATGAGAAAATAAAATAAAATTTTATTTGTAAATATTCAAGCATATTACATTGTGTAAAATGTTTAAGTCAAGATCAAAATGATGTATCTCCCCTGTTGAGGGTTGAAGATTGATGTAAAAAAATTTGTTGGTATTATTTTTATTGTTGCATATATGTGTTGTTGAGAAAATCACCACAAGAAATCCCAGGTTATGATCTTTCCCAAACACCCAAATCCAGAATGATTTGTACAAAACCAAAACAATAATCAAAGCATAAAAGAGAACACAAGCAATTGTTATCGAGGTTCGACAATGTGCCTACGTCCCCGTGAGCTCCTCTGAGCTCTCTGCACTAAATCAATTGAGTTCTTACAATTACAGCAACATCCCTTCAAGAAACCTCCTGTTCTTGAAGAATGAAAGAAGAGAAAAGAAAGAGATAAGAACTAAGTGTTTCCCTGGAATTTTCCCTAAGAAAATTCTAATTACAAAGCCCTTGAATCCTCAATCTTGACTACTCTCTCTCACTAGAAAGACCTCTCTAGATTTAAGAGCCTTTCTCTTTAAACAACCATCCTCTCTTGAATGAGTCTCTCTTGTGTCTTTGTGTCTTTGCACTCTCACACTTGTTGTTATATCTTGATCTACTTTGATTGCTCCTAGATAACACTTTAGATAGGGCAATGACCACCTCATCCAATCTTTAAGATCAATCTTAACCCTTAGATCTCAAGAACCAAAGACTCATGGCTCACTAAGAGTCTAAGTGAACCTGTGCATTTTAACCAAGTCCCACGCACCATCTCAAAGTGCTGATTAATTGGTGTCAGGTGTGGTTCATGCTGAGGCTTGGAACAAGGCGTGCCGTGGCTCAGAAGTGGGGAAACTTGCTGCCTTGTTGGAGGCCGCGACGAGGATGGACTAGGCCGCAGTGTGGCCTGGAGGGGAAGAGCTTCCGGACTTGCTGGCCTTGGGCGCCGCGGCGCAAAGCCATACCTGATGCTGACCATTTTCACTTGTTTAATTCTTTGACAAATCCCAACAAACTCTACCTTTGTCTAAGCAATTAAACCCGAACCCATTATGCAAAGAACTCAGGATCCAAACTCAACTTGAGTCACCATATCAACCGACTCCAATCCTAAGAAGTCCAAGGCAATGATTGAACTTTCTTAGAGGTAGAACTTTAGTACCTAAATCTGCAGGATTTTCTTCCATGGCCACTTTGTCCACATGAATGCATCCTTCCGTAACATTTTCCCAAATGAAATGATATCGAATATCAATATGCTTTGTCCTCTCATGGAACACTAGATTCTTACACAAATGTAATGCACTTTGGCTATCCGAATACACTGTGCTCTTTTAGGACCTTCAACTCTTCCAACAACCCTTTGCACCACATAGCATCTTTAATGGCTTCCGTTGCCACTATGTATTCTGCCTCGGTTGTTGAGAGTGCTACCACCGGCTGCAACTGAGCCTTCCAACTTATACAACATCCGTTTAAGTTGAAGAAGTAGGAGGCAATCGATCTTCTTTTATCCCGGTCTGCTCCATAGTCCGAATCCGCATAACTTTCAAGACAGATGGACTTGCCCCTCTTCTCATAAACAAGCCCCACATCTGAGCTTCCCTTCAAGTACCTCAGCAACCACTTTATCCCAAGCCAATGCTCCTTTTCGAGATTACTCATAAACCTGCTGAGAACATTCATTGCATGAGAAATGTCGGGTCTAGTGCTTACCATCATGAACATGACTGATCCAATCGCACTAGAATAAGGGACCTTTTCCATTTCCTTCTTCTCCTCATCCGATCTCGGACATTGATCACTAGAGAACTTGAAATGACCAGCAAGGGGAACCTTCACTGGTTTGCTATCTTCCATAGAAAACTTAGATATCATCTTTTCTCTGTAGGAAGTCTGAGAAATCTTCAATCTGTTTCTCTTCCTTTCCCGAATTATACTCATCCCAAGGATCTTCTGTGCATGACCAAGATCCTTCATCTCAAACTCTGAACTGAGTTGAGACTTCAATTTTCCTATCCTCTCCATGCTACTCCCAACCAACAGTATATCATCAATATAGATGAGGATAATCACCATTTCCTCAACCTTGTGACCGTTGTTGTACAAACACAAATCATAGTAGCTCCTCATGAAACCCAAGCTAGTTACAAAGGAATCGAACCTCTTATTCCATTGTCGAGGTGATTGTTTTAGGCCATAGAAAGATTTCTTTAATTTGCACACCAAATCCCCATGCCTTTCTTCCTCATAGCCTTCGGGTTGCCTCATGTAGATGGTCTTATCAAGCTCTCCATGTAAGAACGCTGTCTTCACATCCATTTGCTCGATCTCCCAATTAAATTGGACCACCATTGCTAACATTATCCTTATCCTCTTGTATTTCATAACTGGTGAGAATATCTCAGTAAAATCTATGCCTTCTCTTTGTGTGAACCCCTTCGCCACCAGCCTAGCTTTATACCGGAATTTATCCCCTGAAGTGTTCCCTTCTTTGATCTTGTAAATCCACTTACAATCCACAACTCTCTATTTTTCTGGTTTGGGCACCAATTCCCAAGAGTTGTTCTTCCTCAAAGAATGCATTTCCTTCTCCATAGCTAGCTTCCATCTTCACAAATCCTTACATCCCATGGCATCAATGTAGGTTTCTAGTTCACTCCCTCCTTCTGAATAAGGAGCTGCTACGTTAGCATCCGCAAAACCATATCTCAAAGGTGGTCTGACCAGCCTCTTTTCCCAATCCCTTGTGAGCTGATAATCATTCTGATTCCCTACAATATCCCCTTTAGTTCAGCCTCCTCTTGAGTGTCTTAAGCTTAGCCTTCATCAATGGGCTCTACCTAGTCTGAACCCTCTTGCCTTCCTTGCTCTACCTTAACAAAATTTTCCTTGATGCTGTGCTCCACATAAATCGGGCTGGTTTGCCTACTTTCCCTTGCAGGGTTAGTTTTCTCCAAATAGGGAAATAAATGCTCATTAAAAATGATATCTCTACTTATTATGAGTTTAGTTCCTTTTGGTTCTAAGGACCACAACCTATACCCCTTAACCTCTTCACCATATCCTAGAAACACACATTTCCTAGATCTTGGGCTAAGTTTATCATCCTTTTGATGTGCAAATGCAGCACATCCAAAAGTCCTAAGGTTGTTCAACTCAAGGGGTTTACCACTCCACATCTCCTCAGGAGTCTTGAGATCTAAAGCTCTAGAGGGTGATCTATTAACCAAATACGCAGCAGTAGACACAGCTTACCCCCCAAAAACATTTGGGTAATCCAAAACCAATTAACATACACCTAACATTTTCCATAAAGGTCTTATTCATCCTCTCAGAACCTCTATTTTGCTGAGGGGTTTTCACAACCGTTCTATGTCTTAGAATCCCATTTAACTCACATAATTTATCAAAATCCTTATTAAAAAATTCTAAGTCATTATCAGTTCGTAAAACCTTAACTACCTTACCTGTTTAAGTTTCCAGCAACTTTTTCCACACCACAAATTTATTCAAAGCATCTGATTTATTTTTAAGCAAATAAACCCAAACCTTTCTTGAATAATCATCAATTAAAGAAAGAAAGTAAAGATTACCTCCTTGTGTCGGTGTTCTTGCTGGTCCCCAAAGATCCGCATGAATGTAGTTAAGAATGCCCTTAGACTTGTGCACTCCTGTGTTGAAGCTGACCCGATGTTGTTTCCCAAAAACATAACATTCGCAGAAATCAAGTTTCTCTACTTCATCACCATTAAGTAGACCGTTCTTGCTGAGAACTTGTGTCCCAAGCGATTGTGCCAAAAGGCTACCTTATCCATCTCAGCCATCAAGCTTGCTGCTTGATCCTTGATGTCTGTGTCTCTGATCATCTCATAGAGACCATCCTTCATTGCTACTTTGATCACTATCAAAGATCCCTTGGTTACCTTAATCTTTTCTCCCTCTGCTTTGTATGTGTATCCCATGCAATCTAGCTGCCCCAATGAAATCAAATTTCTTCTCAAATTCGGAAGATATCTAACATTCCTCAGCAACCTTGTAATTCCATCAAACATCCTCAACTGGATATCTCGTATGCCCCTCACTTGGCAAGAAGTATCATTCCCCAAGAAAACCTTTCCATCATTGGTTTCTTTTAAATTCTTGAACCAATCCCGGTGAGGGCACATATGATAAGTGCAACCGGAATCCAAGATCCATTTCTTGCTGCCTTGCCTCCTGCTTACATTTGAGCACACAACAAGAACATCATCTTACTATTCTCCCTTGGTAACCGAAGGCTCTCCATTGTTGGTATGGCTTCTTCCTTTCTCATCCCTCATCATCTTCCTGCAATCTTTCTTGAAATGACCCTCCTTATTGTAGTAGTAGCATCGTTTTCCTCCAAACATTGGTTTGGAATGCGATCTCCCATGGCTCTGCCCTCTACCCTTTGGTTTGTTCTTGTAGTTGCCATAGATGCTACTGCCATTTCGAGTTGCTGGCCTTCCTCTAACGAACAGCCTTTCTCCACTTGATCCTTCTCTCATCTTGGCTTTGAAATCATGAGCCCTTATAGCATTGATCATAATTTCCTTGGTTAGTGTATCTCTTCCATATTCAATAGCATTAATCAAATTTTCAAAATAATCAGGAAGAGAATTCAATAATATAACAGCCAATTATTCATACGAGAATGTTATACTACAGCTAGTCAAATCTTGAACTAGTTTATTAAACATATCAAGATTATCTTGCAACTCTTTATTAGGATCCATTTTAAAAGCAAAGATTCATTTTAGAAGATAAATCTTATTAGGGAGAGTCTTGGTAAGAAACAACTCATTTAGTTTCTTCCAAATGACAGCTGGATCTTCCAAGTCTCCGCACTCCCTTGTCACACTATCTGACATGTGCAGAACGATGGTGTTGTACACCATCTTCTTCATCTTATTCCGCTGGAGCTCCGTGATACTTGCTGGAAAATCGTCATCTTCTCCAATCACTAAGTCCATCTTTTGTTGTATAAGAACCGCTTTGATTTTTCGTTTCCAAAGAGCAAAGTCTCCCTTTCCATCAAACTTCTGAACAATGAAGTTTGAACCCATCTTGCGGAGAAAAATCCCAGATTTATGCAGCACCCACATTGCTTTCCAACTTCTAAATCTCAATAACCAGATTAAATCTTGATCCCAATACCATTCTTGAATCACCCCAGAAGTTTCCTTTGATTCTTGGAGTCTTGCTCTGATACCCTCTGTTCAGCTCTGATACCATTGTTGAGAAAATCATCACAAGAAATCCCAGGTTGTGATCTTTCCTAAACACCCAAGTCCAAAATGATTTGTACAAAACTGAAACAAGAATCAAAGCATAAAAAATAACACAAGCAATTGTTATTGAGGTTCGACAATGTGTCTACGTCCCCGTGAGCTCCTCCGAGCTCTTTGCACTAAACAATTGAGTTCTTACAATTACAGCAACATCCCTTCAAGAAACATCTTGTTTTTAAAGAATAAAAGAAGAGATAAGAAAGAGATAAGAACTAAATGTTTCCCTAGAATTTTCCCCAAGAAAATTCCAATTATAAAAACCTTAACTCCCCAATCTTGACTACTCTCTCTCACTAGAAAGATCTCTCTAGATTTGAGAGCCTTTCTCTCTAAACAACCAGCCTCTCTTGAATGAGTCTCTCTTGTGTTTCTGTGTCTTTGCACTCTCACACTTGTTTTTATGTCTTGATCTACTTTGATTACTCCTAGATAACCCTTTATATAGGGCAATGACCACCTCATCCAATCTTTGAGATCAATCTTAACCCTTAGATCTCAAGAACCAAAGACTCATGGCTCTCTAAGAGTCTAAGTGAACCTATGCATTTTAACCAAGTCTCATGCACCATCTCAAAGTGCTGATTAATTGGTGTCAGGTGTGCTTCGTGCTGAGGCTTGGAACAGGGCGTGCCGCGGTTCAGAAATGGGGAAACTTACTGCCTTGCTGGAGGCCGCGGCACATAGCCATACCTGATGCTGACCATTTTCATTTGTTTAATTCTTTGATAAATCTCAACATGTGTCGTGCTAGAATTTTCAAAATATGACAACATCATCTTGGGAGTGGCCAACCTGGGATAGGTCGTTACAGATGGGTCTTTGAAATCCATGAAAAGTAAGAGTAAAAAACAAGGTTTTTTAGTGTCCTACATTGCTTTCTTAAGAGAATCTACTTCACTTTATATAGAAAAAGTGAACTTATGATTTTTCTTATGATAATGGGTAAGGTGTGCTAGGCTCCACAATACCCACGTATAAAGGCATGAAAGTGGTGCATTTTTTACGCGTTTAATAGACGCACATAGCACTTTGCACGCTTGCTGCATTCGCGATTTAAGTAAAATAATTTTTACTTTACAAAATTATTTTATTTGTGGGCCTGTTAATTTTTATTAATTTTGGATTTAATGGGTTGCAACTATTTGCATGTTTTTAACCTGTGCAATCTGTGCTGTATAAATTAATAGACATGATCCAATGACTGAAATTTAATAGTGAATGGTTTAGTCTATTTACGTATGGGTCATGACCATTCCAAAGTGACACGTTTGGTTCTATATAAACCAAATGACTTCAGCCATTAAATTATTCCGAAATTTCACTTCCTCTTTATCTTTCTCTCTCTATAATTCTTCTACCAAAATTATTGACTGCTTTGTTGTAACCTGAAGGTGACTTTACCCAAATTTGTGTGGGTGAAAATATTTCCTATAAGACAACGATCACACACCTCAAAATAGATTATAATTTCCTTCTTATGTGCAAAGATACCAACAATATGTTGTTTTGTTTAGGCATTTGGAATATGAGTGCTTCTATTTGGGATTTTAGTGGGTTTTGTTTTTTCATAAAAGGCAGTTCTTTAGTAAAACTAAGCTTTATCCTCTTACTTTACAATATATTCATGTGGTGTGCTGATTTGATATTTTAGCAATTTCAGTCTTCAAAGGCGTGTTTTTTTATGATGAAAAAGTGGATTCTTAGGTAGTATGATATAATAGGATCTCTTTATCTTTGTTTCTCTATCTCTCTCTCTCACACGTGGTGAAATCTGACCCAATTTGAAAATCCAACCCAACCTGACTCGACCTAAACCCAACCCAACCCAACCTGAGTCTACCTAAACCAGACCCTACCTGACTCTACCTAAACTCGACCCTAGCATAATAACAAATTAAATAATATGACCCAAACTTGACCCGACCCAAACCCGAGTTATCTGAAACCCGAAATTACCCGAATCTAAAATGATTGAACCCTACCATAACTCAAAATTACCCAAAACCCAAAAATGATTTGGACCCGATACGATCCGAACCCAAAATGATCCAAACCCAAAATGACTCAAACCTCGCTATTATAATGACACACTATAATTTATTTTATGGTTTTTTTTACAAAAAAAATTATCATTAGATTTAATATTATATTCAGATAGATCATACACATTAGCTTTCGCCATCATCATATATGCTAAAAGAATATTTTTTACAAGTTATTAAATTATTAAGTTCTTTATATTTATATTATTTCCATATATAATTTTGATTTGCATTTAATCAAACCATAATTAGTTAAAATATATTAAAATGAGCATGGTAATGTAAATTAAAAGCAGGGTACAAATTATTTTCCTCAATAATTGGAAGAAAGGAAAATAGAAAAATAAAGAAAATCCGATGAGCCATATTAAACTTGTTCGAAAACTCAAAATGACTCGAATTGAAATGACCCGAACCTGAAATGACCTAATTTGAATAACCCGAGACCTAACATGACACGAAACTGATACGACCCAAACCCAACGTAATCCCATCCGAGACTCGATTAGACTTGAGACCGAAATGAACTGATCTGACCTGACCCGAGTCAACCGACAACTCGCAATGACCTATGACCTGAAATGATCCGACCCGAAATAACCTGACTCGACCTAATTTCCATCTCTACATAGACACCCCTAAATTTAAAATCATTAGGAATAGAACTCCTACCATGTTAATGCTACATCTCAAGCATTCACAACACCTAAGCAATTTCTACCTGAATTGAAGTTGTATATACACCAGAAGAAGTAATAGAAGAAGAGATAACCATTCCAAGACTCATGCCTATGGAGAACTTGAAGAAGCCTGCATGGCTGAAGGACTTTGAATAAGAGAAGTAAGCTCATAAAGGAATAATGAAGTTGTTAGCAACCATTAGGATTAGTTAGAAACTGGAACTGATTCTGTTATAGTCAGTAGCTCATTTGTAATTAAATTCCAGTTGTTCTAAATAAGCATAAAACTCTATAAATACTTAGTGTAATATGTAAATGCAGTAATGAGAATTTCAATTTAGTTTCTTCCTTTCTAACTTTTGGAGTCTTTCTTGAACTCAAATCTGGAAACCTTTTCTTTCTTTTCCGTTTTCTCATCCATAACTTCCAGTACTAAGGCTGATCACTTAATTCTTCCTTGAGTGTATCAATTTATGGTTCTTTCGTTGTCCACAATTCTTAATTTTCATTATAAACATCATCAAATGGCAAACAATTTAAAATCAAAAGCAGATAAAAATGACTTCTATTTGGAAAAACTGGGAAAATTCTTGAGAGATAAACTAGCTGCTTTACAATAAAAACTCAAAATAATAGCTCATGAGGTCGAGGCACTCAAGAAACAACAACCAAAGGTGGAGATAACACAACAACCAGCTTCAGACCAATCTCACAATCAATCTTTTCACTCCAACACATGCAAGAACATGAAGCTTGATTTACCAAGATTCAGGGAAGGGGATCCCACTGATTGGCTCTTTTAAGCTTAGCAATTCTTCTCTTTTTATGATGTACCAGAATATTAAAAGTTGTAATTAGTCTCCTTTCATCTTGAAGGTTCTATAGCAAGCTGGTTCCAATGTATTAACCATACAAGATTAGTTCATACATGGCCAGATTTCGTGAGAGCCATCCAAACAAGATTTGGACCATCAATATATAAGGAACCTCAGGGAGCTCTTACAAAATTAGTTCAATAATCCACATATTTGGAGTATTAAGCACAGTTTGAAGCCATTTTTTAGTTGAGTATAGGGATTGAATGATGAAATTTTGATACATTGCTTCAATTCTAGTTTGAAACCAACAATTAGAAAAGAAGTATTGGCTCATAGGACAAAATATTTTCATGATGCAGTAGGGCTTGCTCGATTACAAGAAGAAAGATGGGAATCTCTCAAACCTAGTAGCAGAAATTGAGAACCAAAACCAATACACAATGGATCAATCTTGGGACCCAAACTATAGTAAACCAGTTTCACTACTCCATTAGTTCATAAATTCCTTCTTAAGAGGTTAACTTCACAAGAAATACAACAAATGAGAGAAAAAAGGCGTGTGCTTCAATTGTGATGAAAAGTTCCACATTGACAACAAGAGTAAAGGTAATATGTCTTAGTTGTTGTTAATATGAAAAACTAGGGAGGTTGTTGTGAGTTTTAAATAACTTGCAAGCACACGAACGTTTGCAGTATAATGTGTGCAACTGCAAGGTCAAATCCACAAGGAATTGCGTTGTGAAAATATAATTTTATCTAAACTAATCCTATTTTAACCTAGTTCCGAATTTTGTATTATATTGTGCAAAGAAATATAAAATTAAACTAAATTGGTTTAAAGAAAATGATAAAAAAGACTAAGGTTTCTGAATCCACCCCACCAAAGTAAAGCATATATTTTCATGTTCTATATAAAAGTAATCAAAAAATTCCATGAATCCAACTTTAAACAAAAAACAACGAATATCCCAATTAAACCAAAAGCATCCAATGTATCCACTTTTAACAAATCACAAAGGAAATCCAATTTAATCAAAAACGATTCGATGTATCCATCAGATGAAACACAAGGATATTCAATTTAACAATTAAAAGCAATCAATCATAAAGTTACTCAAATAATTTAACAGAACATTTATACTAAAAATATCATAATTATTATGCGCGAAACTGAAAATATAATGCTAAACAATGGAAAGGCTTCATCTTCAACCTTAGCTGAAGATTTTAGCCTCTCATAATTATGAAACTAAAGTCCACAATACAAGTGCTAAACATTAAACTTTAAAACTAGATAAAAAGAAATAAATTACTATACATGGGAGAAATTCCACTCGTTGTTGGGCGACGCTTCCCCTCGTGGTAGCAAAGCCTTCAGGATCCACCAGAATGCTAGCAGACATCCACCGGATTACACCAAATGGCTCAAGAATTGTACACTGAAAGATGATGTGAGATGGTGCTTTTATAGGGGAATTCCCGGAGTACAATGGGTTGCAAATTTGATGTGGGATACTGGCCGAGTGCGCTGGATCACAGCATGGTGCGATCGATCGCATGCTGGTGCACTGCAAAGCATTTTTAACCGATATGGGATGTGCGAGTGCACACTTGCGATCGATCGCAAGTCTAGTGCGATCGATCGCACTAGACATCTTCAGCTTGACCCTTGTCTACTAAAACTGCCATAACTTTCTTTAGAAAAATCATTTTTATGAGCCGTAAAATTCCTCAGAAAATAAACTTCCGGATCTTTCCAAGCATATATGGCTCATCTCCTGGTTCTTCCTGAATCAATACAATAAAATCCACAAAAATGACTGATCTGTACAAGCAATTCTGGCAATTTTAGTGAAACTCCCTTCCTAGTGCTTGTAAACCTGAAAAACAACGAAAATAACTCAAAGTAACAAATTCTTAAGCTAACAAATGTAAATTAAGTGGCCAAAATATGCAATATTTGGCACTCATCAAATACCCCCAAACTTACATTTTGCTAGTCCCTTAGCAAAACAAAATAAAAAACTAAATGAAAAACAAAGAACATAAAGATAAGTTCATCACTCATGGTATCCAAAAATTTAAGGAGCACTCAAAATCATGAAATTTGTTCATGAGCAAGCTTAAAAATCTAACCTATCTTCACAATGAATAAGAATTTAAAACCTAATTACTTACAAGAGGCATGCTAAGGCATCACAAGCTTGAATCAGTGTAAAGTGAGTTAGCATATACTGATGAGGTTTCCAAATAAGTTCAATGTACAATGTTTCCACGTCTCAAGATTCACAGAATTTCTCATCAGAATGAACAATGATGGCATAGTTTTATTATTATTATTATTATTTTTTTTTTTTTATATAAGACTCTACTATGTTTAGTTCCCTTAAGCTTTCTAATTGACCCATGTAATGAGTGTTGAGTCAATGACTCCCAAACTAGATGGTTTTAGGGCATTAGGTGTAAAGACACCCCTAAAGACTTACTAACTCGAGTCAAAAAGGCTACGAAACTAAACTGACCTTAATGCTACCAAACAAAATTTCCACCTTTTGACGTGAACACTCACTACTTACTGAGGCAAGAGTTCTAGTTACTCAGCAAAAAATTTTGTAATGATCATTATGAATAAAATTCCCACCTTTTGACGTGAACACTCACTGCTTACTGAGGCAAAAGGTCCAGTTATTCAGTGGAAAGTTTATTGATAATGATCATTATTTTTTTTTATACTTTTCTATGCCCAAATGTTAATCCCACAAGTCATCCAGTTTCAGTTAAGATAAGGAAACATACACATTAAAATCACATGTCATACGTCACACAAATATGTGCTAATGTGCTCATGTTAGATTGGCTCGAACATGTGAATTCTCAAATGCCTAAAGTAAGTAACAAAGTTTTAAAACTCTATCATCAAATAATGTGTTCAAAATTTTAAGCTCACCAATGAAATCACATCACAATATTTGTTTAGATCAACTAAAATTTCAAAATAACATAAGCATGCATTTACCTTCATTTTTTTTAAATGAAGAAAAACAACAACAAATTAGGACAAAGTGTGTAATGTATCCCCCATACCCCCAAACTTAAATTACACATTGACCCCAATGTGTGAATAATATGAAAAGAGCTGACCTGGGATATGAAGAACCATCTGGACTTGGTATGGTTCATAGCATACCCCCAAACTTGAACTGAAGTACGCATTGTCCCTGAAAAAATAAAGACTGAAAAACAAAAATACTGGAAACAAGCTTTAATCGTAAATATGTAAAATAATAAGTAAACAAAAAGGATATGTTGTGGGGTGCCTCCCATGAGCGCTAAGTTTAACGTCTTTAACCAGACCCAACATTAGTAATCATGCCCAACTAAGTGCTCCACCATCTGATCAATAAATGGGAGTGGAAAATGATCCTTCTTTGTGGCAGTATTCAACTTACGATAGTCTATACATACTTTCTGTTAGAAATCACCTTGACGAGATGCCCAGGTGGTGATCTTCCAAACACCCAAATCTAGAATGACTTGTAGAAAGAATTTTAGCAATCAAACACAAGAATAGAAAATCAAAGAAAGAAATAAGAAAAGTGATTTGTTATCGAGGTTCGGCAATGTGCCTACGTCCCCGTGAGTTCCTCCGAACTCTCTGCACTAAATCAATGGTTCTTTACAATTCAGCAACCCTCTCCAAGAAACCTCAAGTTCTTGAAGGAACCAAGAAGAGAACGAGAAAGTGATAGACCTATTACAATGCTTCCTATCAATTCTTTATTACCCTCTCTTCTTTACAACCAGCCTCTCTACAATGAGTCTTTCTTGTGTTTTGTGTCTTTGCACTCTCACACAATTCTCTCTTGTATTACATTTGATCTCACACAAAGTCACAACAATGATTCTTCTTTCATGTGAAAAATGAGGCTAGGGAACCCCTTTTATAGCCATCCACTTCTTGGACATTCTTGTGTGTCATTCTCCACCCTTAGATCTTGATGACCACTTAACCATGGCCCTCCACCAATCCTAAGTGGTGCTGTGCATTTTAACCTTGCATTCAGGCACCTAAGAAAAGGCTAAAGCATGCTGTCCATGTGTGCCAGCCAGCGCTGTAGCGCTGAGGAACTGGTGCTGTAGCTTCAAGTTTCTGTCCCTTGTGCTATTCCTGCCAGGTTCCAGTGCTGCAGCTCCAAGTTATTGTCCCCTTCATACAACACCCTTCTACTTGTGTGCAGAAGTGCGCACACTAGTGCGCATGGCCTTCCCTTGCTCCAAAATAAAGCACACACATGTGTGCAGCCTTCTAACTTGCTGAACTTTGATTCTCCACCTTTGGTTTAGACTTTAACCATCTTTGAACCATTCTTGGACCTGTTCAAACCTTAATTATGTTTAAACCTTAGACAAATACCAACAATCTCTACCTTTGTCTAAGCATTTAAACCCGAACCATTTTTGCAGAGAGCTTCGGGATCCAAACTCATCTTGAGTCATCAATCAACTGACTCCAATCCTAAGAAGTCCAAGGAAATGATTGGACCTTCTTAGAGGTAGAACCTTGGTTCCTAAATCTGCAGGACTTTCCTCTGTGGTCTTCTTGTCAACATGAATGCATCCTTTCGTACCATTTTTCGGAATGTAATGATACCGAACATCCATATGCTTCGTCCCCTCATGGAACACCGAATTCCTCCACAAGTTCCCTGCACTTTGGCTATCCGAAGACACCACAACCTGCTCTTTTAGGACCTCCCACTCATCTAACAACCCTTTGCACCCCATAACCTCCTTTATGGCTTCCATAGCCGCTATATATTATGCCCTGGTTGTTATGAGTGCTACCATTAGCTGCCACTGAGCCTTT
Source organism: Bretschneidera sinensis (assembly GCA_023935145.1). Lineage (NCBI taxonomy): Eukaryota > Viridiplantae > Streptophyta > Magnoliopsida > Brassicales > Akaniaceae > Bretschneidera > Bretschneidera sinensis. The sequence goes on along the minus strand of CM043703.1, from coordinate 49,155,509 downwards.
AAATACCTAAGCAACCACTTCATCCCAAGCCAATGCTTCTTTCCAGGATTACTCACAAATTTGCTGAGAATACCCATTGCCCAAGAAACCCTCAACCGGTTTCTCTCATTTTCTTGGATTATACACATCCCAAGGATCTTTTGTGTAAGGCTGAGATCCTTCCTCTCAAACTCCTCACTGAGTTGATATGTAAATCTTTCAATCCTCTTCCTGCTATTCCAAACCAACAGCCCATCAATGACATAGGTGAGGATATTCACCATCTTCTCCACCTTGTGTCCAGGTGAGAAAGTTTCTGTGAAACCTATGTCTTCTCTTCTTGTGAACCCATTCGCCACCAGCCTAGCCTTGTTCCGAACTTCATCTCCTGGAGGGTACCCTTTTTTGACCTTGTAAGTCCACTTACAATCCACAACTCTCTGATTTCCCATAATGTGCACCAATTCCCAGAAGTTGTTCTTCCTCAAAGAATCTATTTCTTCCTCCATAGCTAGCTTCGATCTTGGCGAATCCTTACATCCCATGTAAGTCCCTTATTCACTCATCCCTCATTTTGTCCAAGGAGTTACTGCATCCGCAGCATCTGTAAACCTATATCTTGAAGGTGGTCTGACCAGCCTTCCTTCCAGGTCTCTTGTGAGTTGGTAGTCCTTCCGACTTGCTACATCAACCTCTTCTAGTTCAGCCTCCTCTTGAGTGCCCTGAGCATGGCCTTCATCCAAGGGCTCTACCTGGTCCGAACCCTCTTGCCTTTCTTGTTCTACCTGAACTGAATCTTCCTTGATAATATGCTCCACAAGAACCAAACTGGTTTGCTCACTAGCCCCTGCAGGGTTAGTTTTCTCCAAGTAGGGAAATAACAATTCATTAAAATTAACATCCCTACTTATAATGAGTCTTAATCCTTCTTTCTCTAAGGACCACAACCTATACCCCTTAGCCCCTTCCCCATATCCTAGAAACACACACTTTCTAGATCCTGGGCTAAGCTCATCATCCTTTTGTTGTGCATATGCAGCACACCCAAAAGTCCTAAGGTTGTCCAACTCAGGGGGTTTTCCACTCCACATCTCCATGGGAGTCTTTTGGGACACAATCCTAGAGGGTGATCTAATTACCAAGTATGCAGCTGTAGCCACAACTTCCCTCCAAAAACATTCGGGTAATCCGGATCCATTTAACATGCACCCAACATTTTCCATAAGGTTATTATTCATCCACTCAGCAACTCCACTTTGCTGAGGGGTTTCCACAACTGTCCTATGTCTTATAATCCCATTTAACCTACAGAATTGATCAAATTCTTGGTTAAAAATTTCTAAGCCATTATCGGTTCTTATCCCCTTAACTACTCTACCCATTTGAGTCTCAACCAGCCCTTTCCACACCACTAACTTATTTAAGGCATCCGATTTATTTCTAACCAAATAAACCCACACTCTTCTTGAATAATCATCAATTAATGATAGAAAGTAAAAGTTACCTCCCTATGTTGGTGTCCTTGCTGGTCCCCAAAGGTCCACATGAATGTAGTCAAGAGTGCCCTTAGACTTGTGCACTCCGGTGTTGAAGCTGACCCGATATTGCTTCTCAAGAACACAACACTCGCAGAAATCAAGTTCCTCTACTTTGTCTCAACCAAGTAGGTCATCCTTGCTGAGAACTTGCAGGCCCTCTTCGCTCATATGTCCCAAGCGAGTGTGCCAAAAGGCTGCCCTATCCATCTCAGCCATCAAGCTTGCTGCTTGATCATTGATTTATGTCTCTCCGATCATCTCATAGAGTCCATCGTTTCTTGCTCCCTTGATCACTACCAAAGATCCCTTGGCTACCTTGATCTTTCTTCCCTCTATCTTGCATGTGTATCCCATGGAATTCAGCTGCCCCAATGAGATCAAATTCCTCCTCAAATCCGAGAGATACCTCACATTTTCCAGCACCCTTGTCATTCCATCAAACATCCTCACCTAGATGTCTCCTATGCCTCTCACTTGGTAAGAAATTCCATTCCCCAAGAAAACTCTTTCATCATTGGTTTCCTTAAAATTCTTGAACCAACTCCAGTGAGGGCACATTTGATGAGTGCACCCGGAATCCAAGATCCATTTCCCGCTGCCTTCTTGCTCCTTGCTCACATCCAAGCACACAACAAGAATATCATCATCTTTCTATTCTGTTTTGGCAACCAAAGCCTCTCCATTCTTGGTATGGCTTCCTCCTCTATCCCTTGTCATCTTCTTGCAATCTTTCTTGACATGACCCTTCTTATGGCAGTAGTAGCAGCTCTTCCCTCTAAATCTCAGTTTGGAATGCATTCTCCCATGGTTTTCTCCTCTACCTCTGTCCCGGTAGTAGCCATGCATGCTATTGTGCACTCTCCCATGACTCTCTCTTCTACCTCTGTCCTGGTAGTAGCCATGCATGCTACTGTGCACTCTCCCATGGCTCTCTCATCTACTTCTGTCCCGGTAGTAGCCATGCATGCTGCCATACCAAGTTGATGGCCTTCTTTTAAAGAACAGCCCTTTACCACTTGATGCACTCCTTATCTTGGCATTAAGATCATCTTGCAACTCTTTCTTAGGTTCAAATTTAAAAGCAAAGATTCATTTACGAAGATACCTCTTATTAGGGAGAGTCTTGGCAAGAAACAACCCATCTAGTTTCTTTTATATTGCAGCTGGATCTTCCGAGTCTCCGCACTCTCTTGTGACATTATCCGACATGTGCAAGAAAATGGTGCTGTAGGCCATCTTCTTCATCTCGGTCCGCTGGTCCTCCGTGACACTTGCTGGAAAAGCATCATCTTCTCTAATAGCCAAGTCCACTTTCTGCTGCATGAGAACCGCCTTGATCTTCCGCTTCTATAGGGCAAAGTCCCCCTTTCCATCAAACTTCTCCATACAGAAATTTGAAGCCATCTTTGCTGAAAAGATCCCAGATTTGTGCACTAACCACAACTGCTTTCTTCAACCTCAAGAACACATATCGAAGATGGATCTTAACACCATTCTTGAATCAACTTTCAAGAACACGACCAGATCTTGATCTTTATACCGTTCTTGAATCACCCAAGAATTTTAATCTTTGATTCTTAGAGTCTTGGCTCTGTACCTTATACTTCTTGCTTCGATAACCAACTGTTGAGCTCTGATACGACTGACCAAAGCTCTGATACCACTGTTGGAAATCACCTTGACAAGATGCCCGGGTGGTGATCTTCCAAACACCCAAGTCTAGAATGACTTGTAGAAAGAATTTCAGCAATCGAACACAAGAACAGAAAATCAAAGAAAGAAAGAAGACAAGTAATTTGTTATCGAGGTTTAGCAATATGCCTACGTCCCCGTGAGTTCCTCTGAACTCTCTGCACTAAATCCATGGTTCTTTACAATTCAGCAACCCTCTCCAAGAAACCTCAAGTTCTTGAAGGAACCAAGAAGAAAACGAGAAAGTGATAGACCTATTATAATGCTTCCTATCAATTCTCTACTACCCTCTCTTCTTTACAACCAGCCTCTCTACAATAAGTTCCTCTTGTGCTTTGTGTCTTTGCACTCTCACACAATTCTCTCTTGTATTACATTTGATCTCACACAATGTCACAACAATGATTCTTCTCTCATGTGAAAAATGAGGCTAGGGAACCCCTTTTATAGCCATCCACTTCTTGGACATTCTTGTGTGTCATTCTTTACCCTTAGATCTTGATGACCACTTAACCATGGCCCTCCATCAATCCTAAGTGGTGTTGTGCATTTTATTCACGCACCTAAAAGAAGGCTAAAGCATGTTGTCCATGTGTGCCGGCCAGCGCTGCAGCGCTGAGGAACCGGCACTGCAGCTTCAAGTTTCTGTCCCTTCTGCTATTCCTGCCGGGTTCCAGTGCTGTAGCTCCAAGTTGTTGTACCCTTCACATGACACCCTTCTGCTTGTGTGCAGAAGTGCATACACTAGTGTGCATGGCCTTCCCTTGCTCCAAAATGAAGCACACACATGTGTGCAGCTTTCTAACTTGCTGAACTTTGATCTTCCACCTTTGGTTTAGACTTTAACCATCTTTGAACCATACTTGGACCTGTTCAAACCTTAACCATGTTTGAACTATGTTTAAACCTTAGACAAATACCAACACTTTCCATCCTAACTAAACACGAACTGGCACCAACTCATCGTCCTTATTCTTCACTACCGTTACTCCAGCCCGCTTGGGCACGACACGAATTGGGCTCACCCACTTGCTAACAGAGATTGGATAATTGATCACTGCATCAAACAGCTTTATCACTTTAATTCTCACAACCTCTTGTATAGCTGTGTTGAGCCTTCTCTGTGGCTCCCTCGATGGCTTGATATTCTCTTCCAAACGTAACTTGGGCATCACCATCGAGGGGCTGATTCCCTTGACATCCTCATTAGTCCAGCCGATAGCTTTCTTATGCTCTTTTAAAATGTCCACTAATTTATCCTCTGGAGCTTCAACCAAATCTGAAGCTATAATCACAGGCAAAGGAACTGCTGGACCTAGGAACTTATACTTAAGATTGTTCGGTAAAGGCTTAAGTTCCTTCTTGGGTGGTTCAGGTGCTGTGGTCTCCTCAGTCTCACTGCTCTTCTGAGGAGTAGACTCCAAAGTAGCATTTTCTTACTCAAGAAACTTATTCAAATCCAAATCCTCTCCAAACTAAGCAAAGCATGCCTCCAAGGGGTCCTCAATGCTTGATTCACCCCAGTCTTCTCCGTCTTACTGCTCTCCCGATGAGCAAACTCCAAGATAGCATTTGCTTCCTCAAGTAGCTTATCCAAATCCAAATCTTCTCCAAACTGAGCAAAGCATGCCTCCACAATGTCCCCAGACTGCCCTTCTTTCTTGGGCGCTCGTAGTCTCTCAGGGTAAGGCGCTTTAGGTAAAAAAGACCTAGGAGGGTTTTTAACAGTAGGTGTGGCTGTAGAGGGCTCAGCATCTCTTTTCTCCTTGTTACCACTTCCTTGCCCTTGCTGTATAGCAGAGTTCTCTTCCACTCGATTGTCCACTTGTCTCCCAGACCTTAATGTGACAATCGATTGCACTTGTTCTTCCCCGTACATAGGATTCGATGAATTTCCAACCACAAACTGTCCTTTCAGGTTGGGCACGGGCTGACTGGAGAAATTTCCCTTCTTTCTTTCACCCAAATGACTTGTAATTTGCCCTATTTGACTCTCTATCTTAGCAATCACTTAGGTGTTTACTATTTGCGCACTCCTTACTCCGCTTATGGGTTGGCCGATCATCTTTCTGAAATCATTAAGAGCGTCCTTCAATGACTGTGAAACCGACGTTGGCGCTTTAGTGGGAGCCTGGTAAGCAAGTGATGGTATGGTGCTGAATGGGCTGAGAGACCATAACTTAGAACTGGTGGAGGAAATTAGGGAGGGTAATGATTGTGAGCATGATGAAGGGCTCCTTCCTGATTTATCAGTTGGTTCTGCTTCCATGAAAAATTAGGGTGGTTCCACCACCCTGGATTGTACGTCTCGGAGTAAGATCCATTTGATTTCCACTGACAGTCATTGAAAGCATTCATTTGTTCCATAGGATACTCGACAAAAGTCGGCATAGATGGAAAATTTTGTGCTAAATTCATAGGACTAGCACAGATGGAACAGCTATCATCATTGAATGTATTGGCTGTATTGATGGACTGGCCGGTCATCTTCATGAAATCCTTAAGGGCGTCCTCTAAAGACTGTGAAACCAGTGTTGGATTCATCCACATTTTTTTATTTTTTTATTTTATTTTTTTAATGGGCAATAGAAACAAATAAACTAAAATAAAATTGCAATAAGAAAAAATCAAACAAAAAAAATGTTAACTAACTAGTAGAAAAATAAAATTAATTCAGGCAAAAATTTGACAAACCAAACAACTCCCCGACAACGGCACCAAAAACTTGTTGTGAGTTTTAAATTACTCGCAAGCGCACGAATCATTTGCAATATAATGTGTTCAAGTGCGAGGTTGAATCCACAGGGAATTGCGTTGTGAAAATATAATTTTATCTTAACTAACCCTATTTTAACCTAGTTCCGAATTTTGTATTATATTGTGCAAAGAAATATAAACTTAAACTAAATTGGTTTAAAGCAAATGATAAAAAGACCAAAGTTTCTGAATCTACCCCACCAAAGTAAAGCATATATTTTCATGTTCTATATAAAAGTAATCAAAAAATTCCATGAATCCAACTTTAAACAAAAAACAACGAATATCCCAATTAAACCAAAAGTATCCAATGTATCCGCTTTTAACAAATCACAAAGAAAATCTAATTTAATCAAAAATGATTCGATGTATCCATCAGATGAAACACAAGGAATATCCAATTTAACAATTAAAAGCAATCAATCATAAGATTTACTCAAATAATTGAACAGAACATTTATACTAAAAACATCATAATTGTTATACGCGAATCTGAAAATATAATGCTAAACAATGGAAAGGTTTCATCTTCAACCTTAGCTGAAGATTTTAGCCTCTCATAATTATGAAACTAAAGTTCACAATACAAGTGCTAAACATTAAACTTTAAAACTAGATAAAAAGAAATAAATTACTATACATGGGAGAAATTCCACTCGTTGCTGGGCGACGCTTCCCCTCGTGGTAGGAAAGCCTTCAGAGTCCACCAGAATTCTAGTAGACGTCCACCGAATTACACTAAATGGCCCAGGAATTGCATACCGAATGATGATGTGAGATGGTGCTTTTATAGGGGAATTCCCGGACTACAATGGGTTGCAAATTCGATGTGGAATACTGCCCGAGTGCGCTCGATCGCAGCATGGTGCGATCAATCGCATACTGGTGCACTGCAAAGCATTTTTAACCAATGTGGGATGTGCGATTGCGCACTTGCGATCGATCGCAAGTCTGGTGTGATCGATCGCACTAGACATCTTCAGCTTGACCCTTGTCTACTAAAACTGCCATAACGTTTTTTAAAAAAATCATTTTTACGAGCCGTAAAATTCCTCAGAAAACAGACTTCTGGATCTTTCCAAGCATATATGGCTCATCTCCTGGTTCTTCCTAAATCAATACAATAAAATCCACAAAAATGATTGATCTGTACAGGCAATTCTGGCAATTTTAGTGAAACTCCTTTCCCAATGCTCGTAAACCTGAAAAACAATGAAAACAACTCAAAGTAACAAATTCTTATGGTAACAAATGTAAATTAAGTGGCCAAAATATGCAATATTTAGCACTCATCGAGGAGGTGTATGTACAAGATTCTAAAGAGTTCTTTAATCATTTGCTGAAAATTCAATTGAATTGATACCAGAAATTAGTTTACATGCTTTAATGGGTCATAAGACTCCCAAGGCACTGGGATTACAAGGCATTGTTAAAGGTTCCATAATACAGGTGCTCATTGATGGGGGTAGTACCAATAATTTTGTCCAAGATAAGGTTGCAAGATTTCTGGGCTCTGTATCTCACCTTTTCCACACTTTAAGTTCAAGTTGGGAATGGTGAAATGTTAGCTTATGAAGGAATTTGCACACAAGTTCTATTTTTTTCTACAAGGATATGAACTTGTGACAGATTTTTATGTCCTCTCTATTCAGGGAGGTGATTTCATTCTTGGAGTCTAATGGTTACAAACTCTAGGACCTATTACTACAAACTATGCTCAATCTACAATGGAATTCCAATAGAAGGGTAGCAGAGTCTAGTTACATGGTGATCAAAACTTCGAGGCAAATTCTGTCAAAATAGGTTTTATTCTCAATATCTTCTCTTTATCAGAGTTGCTTCTATTTATAGCAAAACTAAATAGGATAGCATATATCCAGCTATTAATGGCACATACCTAGTTGTATACTAGGACAGCACTAGGACAGTACATGATGTTAACAGCACACAACACATATCTAGCTGTAGACTAGGACAACACATGATGTTAACAGCACATATCCAGCTGTAGACTAGGACAACACATGATGTTAACAGCACATATCCAGTTGTAGACTAGGACAGCACTAGGACAACACATAATGTTAATTCTGCTAATGTCCCCCCTCAAATTGACGTTGGACGATCGAGAAGCATCAATTTGTCAATTAGGAACTGATGAAGGACGAGAGAGAGCCTTGGTGAAGACATCGGCAATTTGGTGTTAAGTACAAATGTGTGGAAGAGTAATCTCCTGGCGAGTAAAGACTTCACGAATGGAATGACAATCCACTTCACTATGTTTGGTGCGCTCATGAAAAACAGGATTGGCAGCAATCTGAATAGTACTGGTATTAACAGCATGAAGAGGAGTAGGAGTAAGCTGTGGAACACTAAGTTCGCCTAACAACCCTCGAAGCCATATAATTTCATAACAGGCAGACGACATAGCTCGATATTCAGACTCGGTGGACGATTTCGAGACACGAGGTTGCTAGCTCTTCCAAGAAATAAGGGCATCGCCAAGAAACATACACCAACCCGTAACAGAACGACGAGTATCCGCATAACCAGCCCAGTCGACATCACTAAAACCCTCCAAATGTAAAGAATTCCCTAAGGGAAAAAATAAGCCACGACAAGATGTCCCTTTGAGATATCGAAGAGGACGACGAACAATGTCCAAATGTGTCTGGCACGAAGCCTGCATAAACTGACTGACCTGCTGAACAACAAACGAGATATCAGGTCGAGTAATGGTCAAATAATTCAAACTGCCCACCAGCTGTCGATACATCAAAGGATCAGATAAGGGATCACCACCCACCTGATGCAGCTTCAAATTGACCTCCATAGGTGTAAGAACCGAATTACTGTGTTGAAGGCCGGCGAAAGAAATAAGTTCTTAGGTATACTTATACTGATGTAAAAGCGTGCCATTCGGACAATGTTGAACCTCAAGTCCAAGAAAATATTGCAGTGGACCAAGATCTTTCATATGAAATGAAGAGTTGAGGCACCGTGAGAGTCGCTCAATTAATTGGAGGTCAGATCTTGTAATCACAATATCATCGACATACACAAGAAGTATAACAATCCCAATAGCAGTCTTGCAAAAGAAGAGAGATAAGTCATACTGACTCTGAGTAAAAGTGAAATCCAGTAGAGTAGTACGAAACTTCTCAAACCATGCCCGCAGTGCCTGCTTCAAACCATACAGAGATTGCTTTAAGCGACAAACCTCAACAGAAAAGGAAGAAAATAAGCTAGGAGGAGGAGACATAAATATTTCTTCCTTCAGATCACCATGTAAAAACACATTCTTCACATCCATCTGGCGAAGCAACCATCCTTTCGAAACAGCAATGGCTATAACAGTGCGGACAGTAGTCATTTTGGCCACGGGAGTGAAGGTTTCCTCATAATCAAACCCATACTCCTGTCGGTTCCCAAGGGACACCAGACAAGCTTTATGTCTTTCTATAGAGCCATCAACACGGAACTTGATGGTGTAGACCCATTTGCACCCAATAAGCTTAACTCCAGTAGGATAAGGAACAATGTCTCAAGTGTGATTGTCTTGAAGAGCCTGAAGTTCGTCCTACATAGCTTGGCGCCAATACTCTTGAGTAGAAGCCTGAGAATAAGACTTAGGCACAGAAGTAGTATCAAAAGTAGCTTAAAGAGCGGAAGATGAAAAACTATACCAATGCAGGGGCAGGGAAACCCTAGTAGACCGGCGGAGCTCATACAAGACAGGATCAGGTGGCGGGTAAGAGGAAGGAAGAGGCAGTGGGCGACGTCGCTGATACACAATACCTGGCTTAAAACGAGAAGGAGAACTTGACACATCATCAAAAGTAAGAAGTGAAATAGAGGAAGAAATAAGATTAGTACAAGATGGAAAGAAATATTGATTTTAAAAAAAAATCACATTGCGATAAATATGAAGCTTGTTAGCATCCGCATCATAACACACAAGCCCTTTTATGAGAGTTACTATAGCCAAGAAAAGCACACTGAACAGATTGCGCAACAAGCTTGTGATGTTCAATGGGAGGTAAGTGAACAAAACAAATGCAACCAAAAACATGCAAAGAATTATAATCAAGAGGAACATCAAACAAGCGAGAATATGGAGTATCAAGATGCAAGGTAGAAGAAGGCAGATGATTAATCAAATATACAGCCGTAGATAATGCTTCTACCCAAAATCTAGGAGGAACAGAAGATTCAAGCATTAATTTACAAACAACATCTAAAAGATGTCTATTCTTACGCTCAGCGACACCATTCTGTTGAGGGGTGTAAGGACACGAACGCTGAGAAAGAATACCCTTCTGTTGGAGAAAAGATTGAAAAACATGAGACATGTATTCTCCCCCAGAATCTGAGCGTAAGATCTTAATACAGGTAGAAAATTGGGTTTCTACATAGGCAACAAAAGTTTTGAAGGTTGAAAACACATCAGCTTTAGAACGAAGAAAATAGACCCACGTGAAACGACTATAATCATCAATAAATGTCACAAAATACCTATATTGAGCATGAGAAAGAACAGGACTTATACCCCAAACATCAGAATGAATAATTTCAAAACATGTAGAAGCACGACTACCCTGCAGAGGAAAAGGTAAAGATTTGCTTTTCCTACTTTACAAGTAGCACAATCAAAAGACAAGGAAGAAAACTCATTTGTATTACTCAAATAACCATGTTTCATAAGATGTGTCAAAATTACTGAGTTGGGATGACCCAATTTCTTATGCCAAAAATGGCTATTATTATTAGCAATAGTATAACAACCAATAGAAATTGAACGAGGAATGGAAAACGGCTAAAGAGGAAAGAGACATCCCACTTTAGGCCTCTTCATTATCTCTTGTCCTGATGCTTGATCCTGCACATGACAACCAGAACGATCAAAATGAAGAGAACAATTTTCTTCTACTAATTGACCAACAGAAATGAGATTGGCAGATAAATCAGGAGACACGAAAACATTAGTAAATGAAGACCCCATATTTCCAACTGCAGTAATAGGAAGAGTACTGCCATCTGCAATCTGAATATGCTGCTCACCATCATACTTACAAACATCTTGTAAAGCGGCTGGACGCCGCAGAGTCAATTAACCAAGGAGAAGTAAGGAGATGTTTCTTACCTTGGAGACCAAGAGTAGAAAGGGCAGAAATAATCATCTGTTGAATCTGCTCGGGAGTAATGTTGGAAGAAGAACCCGAAATAGTGGGTAGAGCGGAAGATGTAGGCACACAAGTGGACTGAACAACAGTATGAAAAGCAGAAGTGGATCGATTCTGAGGCTGTATACGACAATTCTTAATGATATGACCCTCTTTCTTGCAATAATTGTAGAATTTCTTGCTACAATATTTTGCAATGTGCCCAATTTCCTTACAACTATAACACTGTGGTGGAGATCTGTATCGTCCTCTGCCTTGAGCAGCGTAGGCCATATTAACCATTTCAGAACTATTATTTTCTTGAGCAAGGCCAAGCTGTGAGGCAAGACGCTGTTCTTCACGCAAGAGTTCACCCAAGCAAACCTCCTAAGATGGGATAGGTGTGCGATTGATTAACCCAGCTCGTGCACTTTTAAACTCAGGTCGGAGCTTCATCAAGAATTGATCCTGCTGGCTCTCAAAGTGAACCACTTGTAGTGCTGCCAAAGCTTCTTTGAGAACCTGAGAATACATTAACCCAGAATAATCACTCCATAAATTAATAAAATCGGAATAAAATTGCTCAATAGAGAGGTTCCCCTGGCAATAGTTTCCAATGTCTAACTCTAATTGAAACTTTCGGGTAGAATTATTTTGATAATAAATTCGCCGAAGGTAATCCCACATTGTTTTAACAGTAGTGAACCCACGAAGATTGTTGACCATATGAGGTTCAACAGAGCTGAGTAGCCAGGAAGCAATTTTGGCATCCCTGCCTTCCCATGAACTAAGTTCCTTGGGATCAGTTGGAGCCTTAAAAGACCCATCAAAATGACCCAATAACTCCTTCCCTTTTAAAAACATCCTGAATTGAAATTCCCAACTAGTATAGTTCTTGCCATTAAAATGAACAATGAAATTTTCTCTAGACATAATAATCACCAAAACAAAATCGACAGAGTAGAGAAATCACAACAATTACTAGAACAAAAATTGCGACAGCCTAATAACACCAAAAAAAATTGTCTATAGTTACACACCCAAACCAGAATTGCATCAAAATTAGAATCAGAAAGAATGAACCTGATTCACCATAAATACCCCTCCAGAATTTGTCGACAGCAACAGAAAACCCAGCAATCTTAAAAAAAAATACCGAAAAAACCAAGAATTCAACCAAGCTAAAAGAAAACCACGAAAATAATTTGTGGCTCTGATACCGTGTCAAAATGGGTTTTATTCTCAGTATCTTCTCTTTGTCAGAGTTGCTTCTATTTATAGCTAAACTAAATAGGACAGCATATATCCAGCTGTTAACAACATATATCTAGTTGTAGACTAGGACAGCACTAGGACAGCACATGATGTTAGCACATGATGTTAACAGCACACAGCACATATCTAGCTGTAGACTAGGACAACACTATGATAGTACATGACGTTAGCACATGATGTTAACAGCACATATCCAGCTGTAGACTAGGACAGCACTAGGACAGCACATGATGTTAACAACACATATTCAATTGTAGACTAGGACAGCACCAGGACAGTACATAATGTTAATTCTGCTAACAAATTCAATTTCTTGTAGATCTCTCAGGAAGTTAGCTAAACAAGGAAGAGTTCATTCCTGTTTTATGCTTCAAAGTATAAAACTGGATACAGATAAAAGGGAGAAGACTAATCTTGAAAGAAGGAGTGAGCACCTAAAAATTCAACAAGTTTTGCTTTAGTACAAGGAGGAATTTTCTAAACCTATAGGCCTACGTCCTAAAAAACCAACTGATCATGGAATTCTGTTGGAACTTGGATCAAAACTAGTAAGTGTCAGACCCTATAGATTTCCTCATTTTTAGAAGAATGAAATGGAGAAATTAGTCTATGACATGTTAATAGAAAGAGTTATAAAATCTAGCACTAGTTTTTACAGTTCACCAGTGTTACTCGTAAAGAAAAAAGATGGCAAGTGGAGAATTTATATGGACTACAGATCCCTTAATGCCATTACAATTAAGGATAGGTTTCTTATTCTTACTATGGATGGGTTAATGGATGAATTGCATGGTGCCACTTTGTTTTCTAAGCTAGACCTCAGATCTGGCTACCATCATATCATAATGAAAGAGAAGGATATACAAAAAACAGGTTTCAGAACTCACTTGGGACATTATGAATTCTTAGTGATGCCCTTTGGATTAACAAATACTCCTGCAACCTTCTAGGCCACTATGAATCAACCATTTGGTCTTTTTCTTTAAAGGTTTGTCATTATCTTCTTTGATGATATACTCATTTATAGTAAATTCCTTGCAGGTCATGTTCATTATTTATAATTAGTATTACAATGCATGCAACAACATATTCTTTATGATAAGTTGAGTAAATTCACCTTTTCACAAAGAACCATAGAATATTTGGGTCATGTTATCACAGCTCAAGGAGTTGAACCTAACAAGAGCAAGATTGTTGCCATGTTAGAATGGCCTATACCTAAATCAGTTAAAAAATTAAGAAGCTTCTTAGGTTTGACTAGTTACTATATAATATTTGTAAAAACTATGTTATGATTGCTACTCCGCTGACTATTCTGCTAAAGTGTGATGGGTTTGAATGGAACTTAGAAGCACAAAAGGATTTTGAGGCATTGAAACAGTCCATGACAGAAACACCAGTACTCAGCTTACCTAATTTTTCAAAACCTTTTACTATAGAAACTGATGCTTCTGGTATTGTTGTAGGAGTAGTTATGTTACAAACTCCTTATCCCATAGCCTTCTTTAGCAAAAAAATTTGTCCAACAATGCAAAAGCAATCAACTTACATTAAAGAGTTGCATGCTATTACAACTGTTGTGAAGAAATGGAGGCAACATTTACTCAATAGCAAACTTTTTATCAAGATTGGTAATCATAGCTTGAAATATCTGATGACACAGATGGCGCAAACACATGAACAACATTATCTCACTAAACTGTTGGGATACACTTATGAAATCCTATAAAATCCAAGGAAAATCAATAGTGTAGTTGATTCCTTATCCAGAAGTTTTATGGAAAATACTGAAGGAGCCACTTGTCTAGCTCTTTCCATGGTTAAAGTTGAGTTGTTAAAACAGCTAAGGCGATGTAGATATTGAAGCTTTAGAATGAAAACAAAAAAGTAGTGAGGACCCTTTAAATATCTTGCATGGTCAATCGGGAATAGATTTCTATATCACAATGGCAAGTTATTTGTTTGTACTTCATCCCCTCTCAAATAAGTCTTAATGGTTGAGTATCATTCTACTCTGGTTGGAGGACATTCAGGAGCCTTAATATCTTTTCTCATATTATCTGCAAATTTTTATTAGAAGAGCATGAATAAGGATATGGAAGCTTTTGTGGCTAGTTGCCCTACATGTCAAGCTGTGAAAAAGCAAGCCTAGTAAACCATTTGGATTACTACAGCCTTTACTAATTCCATAGCAATTCTTTGAGGACATTTCAATGGATTTTATCAATCAGTTTCCTAATTCTTAAGGCTTTACGACCATTCTAGTCTTAGTTGACAGGCTCAGCAAGTTTTCTCATTTTGCTGTATTACCTACTCATTTTATTGCCACTAAAGTAGCTATAGTCTTCATGGAAGTATTTTTCAAGTTACATGGAATTCCCAAATCCATTGTAAGTGACAGGGATCCTATCTTCACAAGTAAATTTTGGAAAGAATTATTTGTCATACAGGGAACTCAACTGAAGCTAAGTACCACTTACCATCCTCAAACATGTGGACAAACTAAAGTGGTCGATAGGTGCTTAGAGTATTATCTGAGATGTTTTGTTGCAGACTAACCTAATCAACAGTCAAAAATCCTTTCAGTTGCTAAATTCCATTTCAATACAACCTTCCACTCAACTACTGGGATGACTCCTTACCAGATTGTGTTTGATAGATTACTACCTACACTTCCTACCTACTGCAGAGGTGATGCTACATTTGAAGCCGTGGAGTATATTTTGACTTCAATGACAAAGTTGTTGCACATTCTCAAAATAATCTATTAAAGGCTCAGCTAGGATGAAACAACAAGATAATCTCCATAGAACTGAGAAAGAGCTTACTGTTGGAGACTTAGTTTTGGTAAAGCTACAGCCTCACAAATAGAAGTCAGTGGCTGCTAGAGCCTCTTACAAGTTAGGGGGAATGTATTTTGGCCCTTTTCAAATTTTGGAGAAAATTAGACCTGTTGCATACAAATTACAGCTTCCTCCTCCCTCCAAAATGTATCCAGTGTTTCATGTAGCCTTGCTCAAACCTTTCAAGGGTAATTCTGATCCAACAGATGCCTTACCATAACATAATAATCCATCTAAACCTATATTCCAATCCCTAGCAATCCTTCAAGAAAGAGATATCCTTAGACAAGGGCAGTGGGTTCATCAGTTTTTGGTACAATGGTAAAACTTAGCATTAGAAAAAGCTTTTTAGGAACATGCTAATGAGTTTATTACTATGCATCCTCAATTGCACCTTGAGGACATGATGAGTGCCTATGGGGGAGGTAATGTTACAACTCAAGCATTCATAAAACATGAGGAACTCCTACCTGAAGCAATTGAAGTTGTACAAACACTAGAAGAAGTAACAGAAGAAGAGAGAATCATTCCAAAACTCTGGCCTAGGTAGAACTTGAAGAAGCCTTCGTGGCTAAGGGAATTTGAATAAGAGAAGAGGTGTGAGAAGTAAGTTAGCTAAGGAAGAAGGAACTTGTTAGCAATAATTAAGATTAGTTAGAAACTGTAATTGATTCTGTTATAGTCAGTAGCTCATCCGTAACTAAATTCCAGTAGTTCTAAGTAAGCATAGCAACACTATAAATACTTTGTGTAATCTGTAAATGCAGTAATGAGAATTTCAATTCAGTTTCTTTCTCTCTAACTTCTTAGAGTTTTTCTTGAACTCGAATCAGGAAACCTTTTCTTTCTTTTTTGTTTTCTCAACCCCAATCTCCAGTACTAAGGCTGATCACTCAATTCTTCCTTGAGTGTATTAGTTAAACTGTGACCATGGTTATCCTCATAATAACTACCATGTGCATTTGACGCTTGTAATGGTCCCTAGAGCCAAGTAGATAAATAATCCACAATGACATTGATTATTGGATGGTTGTATGGTCACGTGTAGGAGCTCTCTACCTAATAATTACTTCCCTTAATTATATTGGGTCGGCATAGATAATGTACTACTAGTTCTGAACCATTATGGACAAAGGTCTGTCTTTGGAAAGGAATAGATGCATTTGCATCATAAATTCAATTCCTTTTGTGACGTTTGATGAAATTTTTGTTATAAAAAGAGAGGAGAAAAACTTATCAAAACTTCACTGCACTGAAGTGAACAATGTTTGATATGTTGTGCTGATCATAATTCTAGAAAAGTATAGGATTGTGGTTGTCTGCAATGTACATAGGTTAGGTTAGGTTACAAGTTATCTTACATAGGTAACAGGTTAGATTTCATGATCGTTCTTCTAGTTCTGTTATGCTTTATGAATTTTACAATTCTGTTTGATCTGATTTCTCTAGTTAGTAGAAGTATTCTTTATGATTAGCAAAGAAATACTAATTGCCTTTTAGCTAGTATATGTTCTCCTGGAAGAAGACATTTCTAAGTAATTGAAGTTTTTACCTCAGTTGCCTTCCATACTTTTTCTTTATCTCGTTTTCTTTTCATTTTCTTTCCCTTGTGTGAAAAATCTGCTGGGTTCAAGCAGCTGGTTAACAGTTATTTCCTTTCCTCCTCCACTCTATTATAGGGGCGATCCGTAGAGCTATTATTTTTTGGACTTAGGCCCAAGATAATTGGCCCATAATGTGGATTGGTTGGAAACTATTATAAGCTGAACTAAATTTTCAAACGGGTCCGGTTCAATAACTTAGTTCAAGGATAAAGCTAACAGAGTATAGTCATCTCGTAAGTAGGTCAATGGGAGCTTGCCATATTATAAGCTACTTGGGTCATTTTATCCTTAGATTATATCGGGTATGTCGAGTTAAGTTGAGTCAACAAAATATATATTATGTTTAAATAAAAAATTATTTTATTTGCATATAATATGACTAAACAACTTATATTGTCAAATACGTGAAAGTTAATTAATAATAAATCAATACTTAATTTTTAAATAATATATTTAATTTTTTTAATGCAATATGAAATGTTATTATTCTTAGTCCCAAAATTCAGTCTTAAATGATCTCATACAACTTATCCACAAAGTTATTCTCACTAGTAACGTATTATACCAAATTTTGGAGATTAAATTTCATATAATCATTTTATTCCATTATATTTTTCAGGACAATCAAAAATAAAATTTTATTGTAACTTGAAGAACAATGCAAAATTTACTATTTTTCTCAATTTTTTATTTGAAATTAATGAGATTACTCATATTAATAGAATGTTGAACCATGCATATCAACACATGTAAATCAATAATTAATTAATTGTTATATAATTTATTTTATTTGTCAACTAATAAATTAACTATTATTCTAGTTTTAGAAAGTAAATTGTTTTTTTTTATAAAAAAATATATTTTTAAGTCATTTTGGTTTGGATCGTTTTGGGTTTCAAGTCGTTCGAGTCATTTTGAATCTTAGTCATTTCGAGTTTCGGGTTGCTTTAGTTAGAGTCGGGTCGGGTTCGAGTCATATTATTTTGATGTATTTTTGGGTCATGTCGGATCTGGATCGAATCAGATCTGGTTTTCAGGTTGTATTCGAGTCATTTTAAATTCATATCATTTCGAGTTTCGGATCACTCGGATTAGAGTCGAGTCGGATTCAAATCAAATTATTTTGATGTATTTTTAAATCGAATCATATTTAGATCGAATTGAATCAAGTTTTCAAATCGGATCAGATTTTACCACCAGTTGAACTAAATTTTCAAATGGTCCGGTTCAATATATTTAGTTCCAATGATAAAGCTAATAGAGAGTACAGTCATCTTGCAAGTAGACCAATGGGAGTTTGCCACGCAGAGCAAATTGTGTTTGTTAACCCTTACACCTTAATGAATTTCTTGATGTTACTAACGAAGATTAATACAAACCAATACTCTTTAGAAAAAAAATGTCAAAATCTGGTGTTTCCACCAATTATATCCCTCACCACTAGCTATTACTCCAAACACCAGAAGCCAAGATTATTTGAAAAATCGAGAATTCAAACCACACTTTAAAAGGAACATTTTTTTAAGACTGAAATGTTAAAAAGAACTGGAAGCATAAAATTACTAAAAAGTTATGTCCTGACAGTTCAGTAAAATATAATTTAAAATATTAATAAAGGTAAACTTCAAGAAGCATAATAAAAGATTAAAAGCTTTTGATAGTAGTAGACTGTATGCAGTATTTTATAGAAAGTAATTTCGCTTTGTAATTACATAGGGAATAAAAATAAAGAAAAAGACATGATACAAATTAGCATTAAAGTTTAGTAAGAAAATCCTTTTTTGCACTAAAATTTAAACGAAAATAATAAAATAAATATAAAATCTAAAACATATCCTAATTCCGTCATGTACATTTATTACGAGTTTTTTGTTTTGTATAATAACACTGAGCATGATCCATCTCCATCATCATCACTTGGCAACAACATTGGCTAAGAACATATAACATTTCTCTTTTGACATTTTCATTTGAGACCGACTTCAGAATTTTGTGGTATTGGTAGTTTTTGCAATTAATCTCATAATTAAACAATGTTCCTTTCGTTATTAATTATATATAAAAAAAAATAAAAAGAAACAAAAATGAGGTTGACGTCAACAACACAACTACAATTCATTAAATATAATTAAAACAATCGATATAATAATTAAAAGATCAATACTTTTGACTTGTGGTTGTTATATTAGTGTTATAAATGACATATCATTCATTAATCAAGACATTGATTTTTAAATTACGGATAAAAAATCCAAACATCAATTTTAATTAGAGCAATGATAGACATATATCATGGACATATAACATATTTCTATGGTTTTTATCTTTGAAACTTTAGTGGTAGTTTTTTGAAAATACATTAGTAACACAAAGAAACTCCACTAATAACATAAAAAGACTAAAAAAATTATTTTGCTTTAAAATGGTTCTTTTATTTTAATGTTTATTCATTGATAAAGCTTTAAAATGACTCCTTTATTGTATCCATATGATTTTCATTTATCTTTATTTTTTTATTTAACGTGCAAGTTAACAGTACCATATGTAATTAATGAGGAGATCTTGACCTTAATTATGAAGTTACTGGGAAAGGGAGTGAGTCAGGGACAGCCATGGGTGAAGTCACAAAGAGAGCCCACCATTTGTAATAAGCATTTAATGGCAACTTCTCTGTTTCTGTCAGCTTTTAAAACTATCCAACAACTACTACTATGCTCTCCTCTCCTCTCCTCAACTACATGCTTGCAATATTCCATTCAATTTCTCGTTTTATATTCAAGGAATTTCTCAATGTCTCGCCTTCTTTTGTTTCCTGTTTACCTCAGTTGTAAAACCCATTAGATATTTTCTTCTTTCCAACGCTATGCCTCATGGGCATTTTTTAACATAAATATTCAGATTTATTTATAATAAACATGAATATTCAGATAAATACATTACTATTTTTAAAAAATTACATTTAAATTTAAAATTTAATTAATATTATTATATGTAATTTATATGTTTGTATGTGTATACCGCGACGAGTTAAAAATAAGTCAAAATGTTAAATCTTTAAATTAAAGAGAAGAAAAATATAAAAGAATGAGATATATATGTTCCTCGGTTGAGACACCGAGAGAGTCTTGTCCTAGTGGAATAAGGATGTGAAAATCAACCTTGTTTTTTCTTTATATGATATGATTCTTGTTTTATTGTCATCAAAACCAATGATTTAAAAAATGGGTTTGGGGCGCACCCCAAGGGCGAAATTCGATCAAAAAGCCCATAGCCGTAATTGTTGAGGCGTATATTTTATATATATGTTTGTTAGCAATATATTCACAGTCAGGCACTGGTGCTCTATTGGTAAGTAAACATTATCTTTCTTTTTTTTTTCCTTCCGCTGCTTCCTTGTTTTTTTTTCCTCCTATGTTTCCTTCTTTTTTTTCCTCTCCTCTGTTTCCCTTTTTTTTTTTCTCCTTTGTTTCCAATGTTTTTTTTTCCTCTTTATTTCCACTGTTTTTTTTTCCTCATTTGTTTTTATTGATTAACAAATTCATTAAATAGGCTCCGTATTATATTATATACTCTGTATTTTATTAATATCATTTTATAACATCATTAGGATTGCATTATCTATGTTATCTAATTTGTTGCTTTTAATAGATTTATATATGTGAATTTGTTATACCAATACAAGTGTGTAAACACTAATCAGTAAACATTTGACCCTTAACATTGTGTTATTTGTATATTTTTTTTGAATTTGGAACGTGTTTGTGTCTTGTGATGAATAGATTGGTCAATTTAAAAATTAGAATTTGATTTTTGAAGTGTGATTTATGATTTATTGATGAAAGATGAGATGTATGTGAATTTGTTATATTATTGTAAGTGTGTAAAAAACAACCACTTAACATTGTGTTTGTGATGTGAACGTGTGTTTGTGAAATATTTTGATAAATATTCATTAATAGGTTTTAAGTTAGTAAAATTTATTGATAATTAATTTATTTATATTATTTTAATTTTTAGTATTTTTATAATTTAATTAATATTATTTTATTCAAAACGCCCCAACGTTTCAAAAGACTTACGCCCCAACGCCTCAGGGCTTACGCCTCACCTCATTGAGGCAAAACGCCTCGCCCAACACCCTCGCCTCTGAAAACACTGATCAAAACTCCTCTTTGATTTTCAGGGTTTAAAAGAAATTTACTTTTTTTGCCTTTGGATTAAAATTTACCTTTTTACTCTAAAAATACCATATTTCAACTTTTGATAGGGTGATAATTTTTAACACACATCAACTTGTTTTCTTTCATTCTTGAACAGTATTGATAAGCTCTGGATGGATATGGTTGCAAGGCGCTTGTCGTTCGGTACCTCATTGAAATGTCAATGCTTGGCCTTACATGAAAATTAGAGGAATATTCAATAAATGAATATTTTATTAGAAAAAAAATAAAATAAAATATTTAAAACCAGTTTTGTTTTAAATGTTATTCCTTAATTCCATATCGAAGAGGATGTTAGAGTTAGTGCATACTTCACGGGTCTAGATCTATAGAACCCTTTATGATCATGGGGTCCCGTTCCTCGGTGAGTGTGTGAGGGTTAGAGGGTAGTGCCCTCGAAAATTTCAGGCTCTGTACATGTTTTGGGTATGATTTTTTGGTTAGCGGTTTGGGTTTGGACCCATGAATAACCTTAGTTTTACAGCAGTGCAAAAACCCTAATTAAGGCGTCTTAAGTTGCTTATAAATATTCTCTATGTATTGAGCGCACATTATAACGAGAGATTTGTAAAGTTGATTATAGTGAAACTTCTAACATGATATAGCCCTATTTTGAGATGAACTTAAGCATATTTTGTCTTATTTTCTTTCAGTTTATAATTTGTGTGATTGACAGATTTTGAATTATTCATAAGAAGACTATTTTAATGCATGTGAACTTATTAAAACCAATGAAAGAGTTAGCGAATTTCATTTGTTTTATTTTTTGTTAAAATATTTTATCAATCACATTTTCTCTCCACTCTTTAATTATTTCTGAAGTTGCATGCGATAACAAAAAAAAAAAGTGTTTTCATTTAAATTGAGTAAATTTCTTTAGAGGTAGATAGAGGACAAAGATTTAAAAAAAAAAAAAAAAAAAAAAAACTGAAATTCCTGATACATGCATACTGAACTAACTACACTTTTTCCTTTTCCTCAAGTGTGACTACACAAGTTGTTTTCTAGTTCTTACCCAACTTTAGGAGTAAAGAATGTATTAGCGATATTTGTGTCCCTTAAGGAGCTCAAGAAATGAGAATCTTTCACGTCCCATGAATAAATTTAACTTTTTTTTAATAAAATTACCATTCAATTAAACTTCATAACTGTTAAGATGAATATTGATGATAGCCAGACGGACGAATGGGATGACTCCTATCACCACTCGTATACATGTGACTAAAATGTCCATGCATGCATGTGTATGACATATAATTTAGTTATTTTTTCAGTCCGTATAGTGATTCAATAAAACTATTTGACGCATCCCTAATATATTATTATTAGTTTTGAATGTTTTATAGGTTGATTTATTTATGTTTACATTAATCTGTTGGGATTTTTTTTTTAAATCTTCATTCAAAATTCAGGTAAAAAACACAATCACAATAATTAAATAAACAAAACAAACAAAAAGTAAGAACACCAATAATTAATATGGTTTGACAACCATTTTGTTTACATCCACCAGTAACTCTACTATTTTATTAATCTTCAACTACAATTTTAGGAAGAATAAAGTTATCAAACTCTCACCCCAAAGTCATAATACAACAAAATCTCTTAACCTAACTCTAGTTATAAGTGTCATCTTTCATTGACAACCCAAAACTCCAATACACCCAAAGCTCTCATCCTAACTCTAGTAATAAACCTCATAGTTTACAATGTATATAAAATTATGAGTGTGCTTTAAATCTTCTCTGAAACCCTTTTATATAGAAGATATTTTTCTAATACTATTAATAAAAGAGCAACAACATTACAGTAGACTACTATTACTTGTACAATCAACAATCTTATCAAAAGTTACTATTATTCTTATTAGAATAAAAAGCTATAAAATAATAAACAATTTTTTCCAAACTAATTGAAAGTTTTCCTTTTGAAAATTGAATCAAAATCTTAACATAAACGGCTTAATTTAGTTTAGTTTCAATACAAATTGATAGTGACAACAAGTTTTGACATTTTTTTCTTCTGAAATTCTTTTGGTAATTTTTAAAAAATTCATTATAGTAATTCAGAGTTAACTCCATTAATAACATTGAGGTACTAAAAAGAAAAGATCAATTTGCGCCTACACGATCTCATTGATTCGTTCCTGAAATGTCAAACTTACTATAGTCAATATATATATATTCAATTTACATACACATGAAAAAAAAAAAAAAAGGATAGTGATGACTCATGAGAATACTTATTATTTTTATGTTTTAGGTAAGATAAGATCATCCATAATAAAATTAGTTTAGTTATTATGGTAATACATTAAAAATTATATAAATTTTACTATAAATGATCTCATTCCTTTTTTTATCTTTTCTTAAACTAATAAAACTAATAGTATGCACTGATATCCTCTTAGTTGTAGTGACAAAGTCAGAATTTACCAAGTGAATTGCCTCTGTTATAAAATTCCGAAGGGAGTAATTCTATGCAACCTTCAAAATTGCATACACCCTTTTTAGTTTTCACATTAAGCAAGTCTAATATGGTTAGTCCATAATGAATTCGGAATTTTTTTTGGTTAGAAAATTCGTAAATTTTTGGACCTATTATTATAGAGTATTGGATTCAAATATAAGCGTCTAACGGCCCATATCGTACCGTACCGAACGCCTAACAATAAAAGTAGCTAGTTGAGACCGTTACACATTAAATGTACATAACAGTAGCAGTTCAAAAATAGCTTAGATCACGCATTAGATATGCTAAGACCCGTTGAAGAAACAATTTTTGACTTGCAACTAGCTAGCTAGGGTAACTCATTGATAATAAATTAAAATGGAACATAGCTTAATAGCTTATATAACGATGAATAGGAATATTTAATGTAGATATACTTATAACCAAGGTTACTGATGCTCTAACTGGAGATATTAAAAAAAAAAGGGTTACTGAAAGGAAAATTCAACTGGAGATCAAGAAATACTTTAGATTTGTCCATACCCTAATTAACTTGCCCCGATTGATTTCAGTATGGGGGACTTCACTTATTCAAACTATTGCAATTATCCTCATTAATTAGTCCTAACGAAGAGGAGATTATTATCCACAAAGATGAACTGGGATGTATTAAAAAAAGACAACTCTTGCAAAACTTATATACAAGTATTTGTCTTTTTCTATTTAAAACACTATAACAAAGAACAACACAATTGCAAACCAGAATATATATAGAAAAGTTTTCCAGAATTGGAACTGCATTAATAGTTCTATACTTACAGTTTGGAAGAATTTATGAAGCGTTTCTGGTCTTTTATAAACTGAAGTTAGAACTTTTTATTTGGCCTAATAGTATATAAAAACAGTTTATGATTTAGTTTATTTATAGCATTTGAAACGGTTTATGATAAAACAATTTTAAAATTATAAACTAATTTTGTGTTCGTGAAAACAATTTTTTTAGATAAATTCAATTACTTAAAAAACATAAAACATTTTGTAAACAATTTCATAAACTGTTTTTTAAGAAATATTTTATTTATCTTCTGTTTATAAGAAATATAAATCATTTCATAAATTCGTTGGAACAAAACAAAAATATTTATGAAATGATTATTGTTTTTTAGAAATCGAGTATATGCAAAAAATACAATTTTATTGTTGTTTTATCAAATATTAAACAATTTATAACTACACTGTTGTTTTATCATAAACAGTTTTAAAAGCCGTTTTATAAATCATAAATTTTTCTACCATTATGTAAAACAGTACAATATATGTATCTAATAGGTTGTGTTCTTTTTAAGGTATATAACAAAGGAAAACATTATGTTAACCATAGTTATTGGTTTAATGCTTATCGATGTAAATCAAATATGTTTGGATGTTTTGAAATTTTGAGATTGATTTTTCAAATTAATAACATTTTTTATGAATAAAAAAATTATAGTAAATAAATAAATAAAAAATATTCTGTAAACTTTGGCTCCATCATTGTGAGAATTGAACGCACAACTGTTAGATCAAACACATATTACGCTTGAATGGTTGTGACCAGGAGCTTTCAGTGAATAAGAGTTGACAGATTCGTTATCTTTAAACACTTAAATGGGTAAAAAAATATCAATGTTGTTTGATAGACACATCAAATTGCTAGATTTACTTTAGACTATTCGTGTTAAGTTAAAAACATGTACCATTTAGGGGAAAAGGGGTTTAGATACATAGTACATGTTGATCATCATATAGTGGATGATTTTTAATTAAGGAAAAAATAATGGGAATTGTGAAATATAATAGCTACTATTCTACTAAAAGTTTGTTGTTGCTTCATCACTTGCGTGAAGTTCATTATTAACATATGCTTGAAATTGCTGTTGAAGCAAGTACAAAAGTTTTTATTAGTTGGTTGCAACTTACCACAGCTTCGGCTATTTATTTGTGAAGCTCGTAAAAGATGAATTTCCGAATTTTCCCAATTGTGTACAAGTGTACTAATAAAAGTAAAATCTAAAAGAAAAAAAAATTATAAAATCAATTTTATAATTTAATACAAACTATAATTATATCGTTCTATATTTAAAATATATTAATGTACTCTTAAACTCAATTATGATTAGTTTAGATTGATAAAAAAATTTCATAATAATTATTTATCAATAATTGAATGTTAATAAACTAAAACACTCACCTTATACGTGACTTTTATGAGATATTTTGATAAATTTGAATTAATCAAGATTATAATTGAAGGGTGCATTAATATACTTTTAATTCAGAATGGTGTAATTTTAGTTTGCAGCAAACTAAAAGGTTTTTTTTTGGTTAATTTTTCATTTTAAAAATACCTCTCAGTTTATAATACTATATCGCCACTTGTATAACTCTAGTTTCAAAATATACATATACAACTCTTAAACCCAATTATGAAAAAGAAGTTTGTTAACTTAAATTATAAAAATATTTTTTTTATTCCCATTTAATGCATGACCACCACTCACCTCTAAACATACCCAATAAACAACACTATTACATTCTCTCACTTCAATTTCAAAACTTTTTTTTTTCTCTATTATATCAATGTTACATCTCACGCTAATATCAATCTTTGAACTCAATCTGTTTAATTGAAAATCTAACCATTTTTTCGAAGGAAATTATGGATATTGGAGTTGTAATATTTAATCTTGATGCATGTATGTTTTTTTTTTTTTTTTTTTTTTTTTCACTTGAAACACTAAGAACACCATAAAATAACATTTGAAACGTGAAAAGGAGAGTATTGCATGAAGTGAAAAAACTAACTTAAAAATGGCAAGTTCTAGGTTGCATATATTTTTCTTTCTTTTTTGTGCAAGCTTGGCAATTTAATTAACGGCTAAAGTCTGTTAATTAACAATTCAAACTGCCTTTATCACATGTCAGGAGACTATGAATTAAGTGAGGATCAAAGGGTGTTCTTGGCATTTAAAAAATGTTTTTAATGTGCAAGTAAATTTACGTTTAATTTTACTAATTTTACTTTCTTTTGATCAAATTTCAACGAGATTAAAAAATGTATACTTTGAAATTATAAAAATATAAATATAGTTAAGGTATAAATTAAGAGATATTTTTAAATTTTACTTATACTAATAATCATTGAACTAGGGCTAGAAACAAAATTTCTCAAGATAATTATTAAAAATTAAATGTTATCGATTGTTTCGGTCGTTATTGTTATAGTCTAGTAAAATCGGACTACGATCCTAAATGGAGGTCAAATTCATGGTGAAATTGAATGTTACATTGACAAATTTGAATTTGAATATTTTGTATTTAATGATGTGACATTCAATTTCACTGTAAACTTAACTCTTTTTCAAAATTTAAATGAAGAGGATTGTGTTCCTATAAAACCATATAGTATCACAATTAAATTATTAGAAACATTTATTATGGATATTAGCATGAGAAAAAAGAGAGTAGATTCAAGCTTTCAAGGCTCCAAAAACAAAAAAAAAAGTCTGATTAATTGCATATTAGTAGTAGTTTGTTCCACTGATATTGTGACAACGCAGCAAAGTCATGAGCGAAAATCACACAAAATTAAAGTAAAAGAAGGCAGATGCAACCAACACCAAAATGCAAAATTTATTTGAGGGACTCAAAATCTCAAGAATATATATATATACTACTACCCATTTATCTCGATATATCCAAAATCTCAAGAGAAAATGAGTATAAGACCATAGTTATCACATCATACTAATACTGTATATATTTAAGCTTTGCACTAAATGACTCAGAACTTCTCACAGCCTAACCCTCTCTCCATAAGACTCTTCTTCTTCAACTACTACTAACTTCTTTTCAGTCAGTACTACTTTCTTTTCTAGTTTTGGTTGTTTTTTTATTTTAATTTCTTGGGCATTTTTGGGCCAAAATGAGAAACCCAGGATCATTTTCTGGTAACCAAGATAGTGATGATACGAAGATGAAGAAGAAGAAAGAAGGAAAGAAGGAACACAAAGTTCCATTGCTAAAGTTGTTTTCATTTGCAGATTTTTATGATTATGTTTTAATGGCACTTGGATCTATTGGTGCATGTATTCATGGCGCTTCCGTGCCTGTTTTCTTCATTTTCTTTGGCAAGTTGATAAATATTATTGGAATGGCTTATCTTTTTCCTCAAGCAGCCTCTCACAAAGTTGCTAAGGTATCCTTATTTAATTAGATGACCTTATTCTACATTCATACGTTAAAATGCTTAATTTGTTTTTTTTAAAAAAAAAATTATTTTCTCCTATAATTAATTAGCATGCTATTGGTTTTTCAATGTGCTTATTTGACATGGGTGTTCAGTTAATCAAAAACAAATATCTTCAAATCAATTGGGTGTCTTTCAAATATTAATTAAGTTTATATTTTATGGCTTATTATAATATATTCTATGTTCTTTTATGCAGTACTCGTTGGATTTTGTATATCTCAGTGTGGCTATATTATTCTCATCATGGATAGGTACTACAAATCAAGCTTGTTATTCCTTCAATCAATTCTTTATTCAACTTAATTTTGATCGCATGGGAAATTTTTTATTTTTCCTCCATCAAATTGATTACTCACTTTTAATTACACAAGTAATTAATCTTCTTAATTATTTTTTATGCATAAAAAAAATGTATAGAGGTGGCTTGTTGGATGCATACTGGGGAAAGGCAAGCTGCTAAAATGAGGATGGCATATCTAAAGTCCATGTTAAGCCAAGATATAAGTTTATTTGACACAGAAGCTTCCACAGGAGAGGTCATAGCTGCAATTACAAGTGACATTATTGTTGTTCAAGATGCTCTCTCAGAGAAGGTACGGGGCTTTTTTTTGTCTTGTGTTGTTTTTGTTTTTTCGTCGTTCAATTTTTTCTTTTGTCATGCAAATTGGTAGAAAACCTATACTTATGATTTTGATTAATGGGTATCTTGAACGATTTATGTAAATACCCTTTGATCTCCAATTAATTTTCAATTCCTAGTCAACATTTCTCCATTGTAATTTCAATTTTTCTTTTAACTAGCGATTCGGTCAGATAAGCTTTTAAGATCTCTATTTCATGCCAGATAATTTCAAAAAATAGAAAAATGTCTTTATGTTTTTCACAATGATCAAGACAATAAACGATAATCAAAGAAATGAAATAGTTACTAAGAGCTAAAACAAAGCAGTAACAACAAGAAAAATGTTTTGGTAAGCAAAGATCAAGAAAGTCAAAACCACGAGTCTTGGGGTTATTTTAGCAGAGAATTGAGTCCTGACATTTGTTTTATGTAATATCTATCTGCAGCAGTTTTTGAGGCAAATAAATGTAGCATTTATAAGACGCTTCAGTGTTGGGTGTGTCCCGTTTAGGGTTTAATTACTACAGCTTCCATGTTTTTGCCAGCTGGAGTAGGTCGAATTCTGCTGAATATGATGTACTAGAAAATGAGAGGCTTCTCTTCTTTTTCCTTTTTCAATTAAATTTTTTACTATACTAATACATTAAACTGTCTCAATTATTTTACTAATTGATTATTCTGGGTTACGAGATAGAAACCATCATTATTTAGTTTTCCAAAGTTCCATTCAAAGCATCTGCTTTAAATTTGTTGATATTATTTAATTTATGGATAGCAATAAAAAACGAACCATTACGGACTGTTGTACTTATCTATGGTTGGGATTTTGTTCTTGGGAAGCAGAGACATGGTGGAGTCGTGTGCATACTAACTGTTTGTGGATTTTGACATCTTTTATGTGAGAAAATCTTCTATTGAGCTGCAGATTCAAAATTTTGAGGTCTGCACGAGAAAAAAACAATGAATTAAAGTGTCGTTGGAGAGAGTGAAAGTGGTGCATTTGAAAACTCTCCGATGCTTTCGTTAATGCGAACTTTTTTGAGAAAAAATGGAGAGGATTGTGATAGCAGTAGTGATGGTGTTCGTAATGAAATTGAATTGTGTTGAGATCTGCGTACCTTAGATTTTTTTTATAGTGGTTTAGGGAGCCAATTCATTACCTGCTCAGGATGACACGATCTTTAAGATCTCTTTTTTCTTTCAAAAGTCTTGTTACGTGTTGAGGGACGACGCAGTCCTTGAAATCTTGCTTTCATTTTTTCGTGTGAGAAATTTGTGAGTGATTATGGTTTTATCATTCGCTCTGTTACGTGCCCGTCATTGATGATACCACGTATCATCCAATCATTAGAGAGATAATCGTTCGATTATCACCAGAATACTAAAGAATGAATTATTTACTGCATCAACATCGATGTCTACTGTCAAACTCAATTTTTTAGGAGTATAGTGGTTAAAATAGCTGAAAGAAAGGGATATTCAAATGATGTATGGGAGCAGGTTTAAGTCATCAAATCATTTAGTTCTGAGTCTCTTTCTTGGGTGACACAGCATCTCTTGTTAGAATTTAAGAGAGTAAAGAGATGTGAGAATTGAAGAGATTAAAGAGATTGTACAAATGCTTACTTGAGTTCCTATTATTGAGAATACAATTAAGAGTATATATAGGTTGTTAAAGGAAAAAAACATTCCTTAAAACAAGGAAGGAAACATGGCCTAAAGTAAGCCTTAAAACAATGAAGGAAACATGGCTTAAAGTAAGCCTTAAAACAATGATGAATATATGGCAAGTGTGGGTGAAGTGGAATAGTTAGTGACCTTAGTTAAAGAAAAGAATATGGACTTTGCCATCCATTGACAGCCCCTCTCAAATTAATGCAGGTTGATCAATAAGCATCAATTTGCTGCTTAAGAAGCAATGTCGATGGCGAGTGAGCGCTTTGGTGAAGATATCAGCAATTTGTAGGTCAGTGGAAACATGTGGAAGAGTGATAACACAAGTTTCAAATGCTTCGCGGATAGAGTGACAGTCGACTTCAATATGCTTCGTGCGCTCATGATAGACAGGATTGGCCGTGATCTGAATAGCACTTGTATTATCAGCATATAGAGGTGTAGGATCAGTTGCAGAAAAATCTAGCTCAGCAAGCAAACCTCGAAGCCAAATAATTTCGGAACAAGCAAGAGACATCGCCCGATACTCAGATTCTGTAGATGACTTAGAAACTCTGTCTTGCTTCTTACTCTTCCATGAGATCAATGCATCACCTAAGAACACACACCAACCAGTAATGGAGCGACGTGTATCAGCACAACCAGCCCAATCAGCGTCGTTATAAGCAGTAAGTCGAGAAGAATTGCTTGCAGGAAAGAATAAGCCACGGGCAGAAGTGCCCTGAACATAGCGTATGATCCTACGGACAGCAACCAAATGAAGGTGACGAGGGGTCTGAAGAAACTGGCTGACTTGTTGTACTACAAAGGAAATGTCCGGTCTAGTAATGGTGAGGTAGACAACACTGCCCACCAACTTTCGGTATAAACTAGGATCAGCAAGTAAATCACCATCCTCTTTGCGAAGCTTGACATTCAATTCCATGGGAATATCAACAGAAGTGGCCTCCTGTAGGCTAGTTGTAGCCACCAGGTCACTAGCATACTTATGTTGATTGAGTGAAATACCCGACGGACTACGATGCACCTCAAGACCGAGAAAATATATAAGAGACCCAAGATCTTTCATATGAAAAGACTCGGAGAGATGGGTTTTGAGCTGGCCAAGTAAAGCAGAATTGGAACCAGTAATCACAATATCATCAACATAAACTAAAAGAACAACAATACCCATGTCTGATTTTCGAAGAAACAAGGAAGTGTCATACTTGCTCTGCTTGAATGAGAATTGTAATAATTTAGTTCGAAATTTATCAAACCAAGCCCTTGGAGCTTGTTTGAGACCATAAAGGGAGCGACGAAGCTTACACACATGTGAGTTTGGAGAAGGAAACAATCCCTGGGGTGGCTTCATATAAATACACCCTTTAAGATCCCCATGAAGAAAAACATTCTTGACATCCATCTGATGTAATGGCCAATCATTGGAAGCAGCAAGAGCTAGAATCGTACGAACAGTGGTCATCTTAGCCACAGGAGCAAAGGTTTCTTCATAATTAACACCATATTCCTGTTTATTTCCAAGTGCAACAAGCCGAGCTTTATAACGATCTAAACTTCCATCAGATCGAACCTTGACGGAGTAAACCCATTTGCAACCCAGGGGGACTATAGTGGAAGGACAAAGTGCAATGTCCCAGGTGTGATTGGCCTCTAAAGCAGCAATTTCTTCCTGCATAGCTTGTCGCCAACAATCATGCTTGACAGCATGTGAGTAGCATGTGGGAATATCAAATTAGACAATGCAGCAGTAAGAGCAGAAGCAAACCACCCATACCTATCCGGAAGTAAAGATATTCGAGAAGAGCGACGTACCAAGTGTTCTGAAGGTGCTGCAACTGACTGGAGCATGGTAGGATCAGATATCGATTGAGCTATCGGAAGAGACTGTGGACGGGAGCGTCTCGTATATACAATACCTGGTTTAAAGCGAGAGCTGACTTGATGAAGATCTGAAAATTGTTGCTCAAAGGAGGGGAGGACCACCGTAGAAGAAGAGGGCTCAGAGGACACAGGAAAGAAATGTTGATTTTCAAAGAAAATAACATTTCTAGAAATACATGTATGATGTAAGGTAGGATCATAGCAAACAAATCCCTTTTGACACACATTATATCCCAAGAATGCACATCTAACAGATTGAACAGATAATTTATGTCGCTCATGGGGAGGTAAATGGACAAAACATACACAACCAAAGATACGAAGATTATCATAACTAGGTTGTTTAGCAAACAAGCGGAAACAGGGAGACTCTATGTGTAAGATTTGGGAAGGTAAACGATTAATCAAGTGAGTAGCAGTTTTCAAAGCCTCGACCCAGAACATTGATGGAACAGATGATTCTAACAAGAGAGTACGTACCATATCAAGAAGATGACGATTTTTGCGTTCGGCTACTCCATTCTGTTGGGGAGTAGCAGGACATGAACGTTGATGAATAATACCTTTAGAAGCCAAGAATTCCTGAAACTCAGTAGACAAATATTCACCACCAGAATCTGTGCGTAATGTCTTAATAGTCGCAGAAAATTGATTGTCAACATACACTAAAAAATTAGTAAAAGTACGAAAAACCTCAGATTTAGAGTGAAGAAAATAAACCCAAGTGAATCTGCTATAATCATCAATGAAAGTCACATAATATTTAAATTTTTCATGTGAACTAATGGGGGAAGGTCCCCAAAATCACTATGGATAAGATCAAAGCAGTGAGAAGCTCTACTAGCATGTAAAGGAAAGGGAAGAATTTTGCTTTTACCAAGTTTGCAAGAATCACACTTAAGAGATAAAGAAGAACGTTCTTCATTATCAAGAAAACCAGAATGCAATACATGAGATAAGATCTGAGTATTGGGATGGCCTAAACGACGATGCCACACCATACTTAGATTTGGAATATTATTGCAAGCAAGAGACTTAATAGACGAAATTGGAGAAATTGCTGGGACAGATAAAAATAATGGAAACAAGCGCCCCACTTTAGGTCCCTTCGCGATCAGCTCTCCCGTTACCTGGTCCTGTACAACACAACCATCACCAGAAAAGTTAACAACACAATTGTTATCAACTAATTGACCAACAGAAATAAGATTTGTGGAAAGTTTAGGAGCAAGAAACACATCAGTGAATTTAGAAGAGGCATCTCCGACAGCAGCGATTGGTAAAGAACTGCCATTGGCAATCTGAATGGCAGATGGACCAACATAGGGTCGAACATGACACAGAGCGGTGGGAGTATTCGTCATGTGATTAGAGGCCCTCGAGTCTACGTACCAGAGTTTGGTAGAATTTTTACCTTGAAACTCCATTGCAGATAATGCTGAAATTAGCATCTGTTGCACCATTTCGGGTGTGCAGTAATTCGCTACAGGAGGTGCCGAAACTGGGGAGGCACTGGAAGAAGAGCTAGGAGCTGCGGAGGGTACAATAACAGAAGTCTGAAATGCTTAAGCCTGACGATTCTGTGGACGGAGACGACATTCTTTGATAATGTGACCCTTCTTCTTACAATAAGAGCAATATTTCTTGGGACAATTGGCAGCAATATGCCCATATTCCTTACAGCAAAAACACTGCAAGTTTTTAGAATGCATAGGCGATCCGCATCCTTGGGCAGCATAAGCAACAATTCGTAGACTACCATAAAATTGCTCCAGAGTGGCTTGAGTACTAAGACGTTGTTCTTCACGAAGTAACTCACCAAAACAAACATCAAGAGAAGGAACAGGAGATCTATTCAGCAGAGAGGAGCGAATAAATTCATATTCCGGGCATAGTTTCATAAGAAATTGATCATGCCATCTAGTCTCGTGGAGTTGCTGAATAGTCGAAAGAGTGGCAACAGGAACAGCCGCTGTAACAAGATCAGTAAAGTCAGTCCAAAGAATTAGAAAGGCCGAGTAATAGTCTTGGATGGAAAGACTGCCATGTTGAAAGGTGGCAATTGCATGCTCTAACTGAAAGCGATAGGCATCATTATCTTGATGATAAACCTTCTTCAGATAAGTCCACATGGATTGAGCAGAGCGATGAGTACGCAAGTTGGTGACAATATGTGGCTCCATCGAACCAAGAAGCCAAGACATGATCCGAGCATCAAGCACAGTCCAAGAAGGAGAAGACCCAACATCCTTCGATTGGTCTGTATTTGATATTTGTGCAACATCCGTGCCATCGATATGGCCCCAAAGTTCTTTTCCCTTGAGAAAAATTTCAAACTGAAAGGCCCATGTAGAGTAATTTTTGCCCGTAAATTTGACACAAAGAGATGCAAAGTCCATTGCAAGCAAGTGCAAAAAAAAATATCCTGACAAAAAAAAATGCCGAAACCACCCAAAGCAGAAAAAAAAAACAAACTGCCAAAGAGATCTGAGAACAAAAAAAACACCGAGAAATCTGAGACCTAAAGCCACAAAACACCTCTCTGAAAATAGAGGATGTCGTGAGTGCCGAAACTGGTCAAACCAAAAAAAATAGGAGGTGCCGACAACACCAACCCAAAAAGAGAAGACTGAAAAACAACAAAAAAAAACTTTTACGTCGAGTTCACCGAGAACAACACAGAACACGCCGAAACACGAAACCGAGAAAAATTACAAGCGAGAGAAGAAACTAAGCAACCGGCTCTGATACCATGTTAGAATTTAAGAGAGTAAAGAGATGTGAGAATTGAAGAGATTAAAGAGATTGTACAAATGCTTACTTGAGTTCCTATTATTGAGAATACAATTAAGAGTATATATAGGTTGTTAAAGAAAAAAGACATTCCTTAAAACAAGGAAAGAAACATAGCCTAAAGTAAGCCTTAAAACAAGGAAGGAAACATGGCTTAAAGTAAGCCTTAAAACAATGATGAATATATGGCAAGTGTGGGTGAAGTGGAATAATTAGTGACCTTAATTAAAGAAAAGAATATGGACTTTGCCATCCATTGACATCTCTTAAGACAGTTCTCGTTGTTGCGCGTTCGAGGTTGGGTTGCTCACTAATTATAAATTTGTAATGGTCTTCTATGCCAAGAACAATCTTTGTGATTGCTTTTTCTATTAATAAAACTTTGTAAGTAACTGCCAAGCGTTATTTCACTGGTCAGGCCATTTTGGTCGTGGTGTCCATGGTGATCTCTAACATCTTGCTGCACTGTTAACATACGGTGAAATGCTTATGTTTTTCTTTCCATCATTTTGTTGTTGCTTTTAGGAGATACGTGGTGCCTACATCGCATAAAAACCTATTTTAGTAAATAATATTAGAACTGCCCTATTCAGGGAATAAAGATTATTAAAAACCCCCTTAAGGAAAAAACTTCATATTTTCAACCCTAAGCCTTGATTCTGATATTTGGTTTGTTAGTAGTCACTAGCTACTTATAAACTTGGATGGAGTTTATCCATTCTTTCTAGGCTGATTTTACTGGTTCCAGCCATTGATTCACATCACATCACCTTTATATCATATGCGCGGGTGGCAAGAAATTAATAGTCCTTCAATTATTTACTCCTTTTTTATTCTGTCAGTTGCATCTGAAGTCTTTGAATTTGTAGTGCATTGCACTTAAAATAGTTGGAAGTTTGGATTTGAACAATTTAATATTCATTCCTTCACATTGCCATGGATTGGAAGGTTAGTCGTTCACATTGCCATGGATTGAAAGGTTAGTCGTTAGAGACTTAACTGTTCAAATGAAAACTTTAGAGACTAATTATGCAACTTTTGTGTCCCAAATTTACTAATGCTTCTAATATTTTAGAATGACAAGCCAATTAAGTTTCTCAAAACAATTTGTTTGTAACTTCAATTGAGGTGGGTGATGCAGGTAGGAAATTTCATGCACTATATAAGCCGATTTATATCAGGTTTTATCGTCGGATTTGCTAGAGTATGGCAAATCAGTCTCGTAACACTGTCAATAGTTCCCTTGATTGCCATTGCCGGCGGCCTTTACGCATATATAGCCACAGGTCTTATCGCCAAAGTCCGGAAATCCTATGTCAAGGGTGGTGAAATTGCTGAGGAGGTCAGTTTTCTCTACCTCTCACAATTCAACCAAATAATTACAAAATCAGCAATTTCATGATCAATAAAATCTATTTGAACTATCAATAAAATCTTTCAGGTTATTGGAAATGTGAGAACGGTCCAAGCATTTGCAGGAGAAGAAAGAGCAGTGAGATCATATAAAGAAGCTCTTATGAATACATATAAGTATGGGAGAAGAGCTGGCTTAACCAAGGGTCTGGGATTAGGCTCTCTGCACTGTATCCTGTTTCTGTCATGGGCATTGCTTGTTTGGTTCACTAGCATAATTGTTCACAAACATATTGCCAATGGTGGGGATTCTTTCACTACGATGCTCAATGTTGTCATCTCTGGCCTGTAAGTCTTTTTCTCTCTTTAACATAAAAAATCATGCCAGTTGAAGTCATTGTTTTTTTTTTTTAATTGTTTTAAACAAAAATATTTGGTTTCATCGGTCCACAGCTCTCTAGGACAGGCAGCACCAGACATCTCTGCATTTATTCGGGCAAAAGCAGCTGCATTTCCCATTTTTGAGATGATAGAAAGAAGCACAGTAACCAAAACCAGTGCCAAATCTGGCAGGAAACTAGACAAATTGGAGGGCCACATTGAATTCAAGGAGGTGTGTTTTAGTTACCCATCTCGCCCAGATGTAGACATCTTCAATAAGTTTTCCCTAGACATCCCTTGTGGAAAAATTGTAGCCCTTGTGGGAGGAAGTGGATCTGGAAAGAGCACTATCATATCTTTGATCGAACGATTCTATGAACCGCTCTCTGGTCAGATTCTATTAGATAGGACTGATATCAGGGAGCTTGACCTTAAATGGCTGAGACAGCAAATAGGGTTGGTTAATCAGGAGCCTGCCCTTTTCACGACAAGCATTAGGGAAAACATTTTGTATGGTAAAGATGATGCTACCCTCGAAGAGATTACACGTGCTGCGAAACTTTCAGAGGCTATCTCATTTATCAACAATCTCCCTGATAGATTTGAAACTCAGGTACTAATTACTGCACATTTATGTAAAGCTTACCTTCCCGTCTTAGTAAGCAAGTAGTACCAAACAACTTGTTTTTGGGTTAGCAGGTTGGTGAGAGAGGAATTCAACTATCAGGTGGACAGAAGCAAAGAATTGCAATATCGCGTGCAATTGTGAAGAATCCATCGATTCTTTTACTCGATGAAGCTACAAGTGCACTTGATGCAGAGTCTGAGAAGAGTGTGCAAGAAGCACTTGATCGTGTCATGGTGGGACGGACAACAGTTGTGGTAGCCCATCGGTTTTCTACCATTAGGAATGCAGACATCATAGCTGTTGTTCAAGGAGGAAAAATAGTTGAAACTGGGAGCCACGATGATCTCATTTCAAACCCAAGCAGTGCTTACGCTTCACTTATTCAACTCCAGGAGACTGGTTCTTTTCAACGCTACCCCTCACAGGGTCATACAATGAGCCGGCCACTCAGGTAAGTCATTCGTATGTTAAATACAGATCCACATTCTTGTACTACCAAATCCAATTTTTAGCAGCTAAAGTTTCCCAAATTCTTCACTTCTTTATAGTATAAGGTGTTCTCAAGAATTATCTCGAACAACAACAAGCTTTGGTGCAAGTTTTCGATCTGAAAGGGAATCAGTTAGCCGTGCTGGTGCTGATGGGATGGAACCTGTAAAGGCAACAAACGTTTCAGCTAAAAGACTGTATTCCATGGTCGGTCCGGATTGGACCTATGGGGTGTTTGGCACCATTGGTGCACTTATTGCTGGAGCCCAGATGCCTCTGTTTGCCCTAGGCGTCTCTCAAGCTCTTGTCTCCTATTACATGGATTGGGACACAACACGCCATGAGGTCAAGCAGATTGCAATCCTGTTTTGTTGTGCTGCAGTTGTAACTGTCATTGTTCATGCTATTGAGCATCTTTGCTTTGGTATCATGGGAGAGCGACTCACTCTTCGCGTGCGAGAAATGATGTTTTCTGGTAGAGTAGTGATCTTAATCTTTGTTCTCTACTTGTCACATGGTGATTGTTTTCTTAGTATTTGTCTTAATTTTGCTTCAATACTCTCTGCAGCTATTTTGAGAAATGAGATTGGATGGTTTGATGATATAAACAACACAAGCTCTATGCTTGCGTCACGTCTAGAGAGCGACGCAACAATGCTACGAACTATAATTGTTGACCGGACAACCATTCTCATACAGAATGTAGGTTTGATAATTGCTGCATTTATTATTTCCTTCATCTTAAACTGGAGAATCACACTTGTTGTCTTGGCCACGTATCCATTGGTCATAAGCGGCCACATAAGCGAGGTATTTTCTCTTCTTGTTTACTATAAGTTCTGCATTTGTTCTGATAGAATCCTCTTCAATAAAAGTATATGCATTTTTTTTCTTTTATGTAGAAACTCTTTATGCAAGGGTATGGAGGCAACTTGAGCAAAGCATATCTAAAAGCTAACATGCTGGCTGGTGAGGCTGTAAGTAATATGCGCACTGTTGCTGCATTTTGCGCTGAAGAGAAGGTTCTTGATCTTTATGCCCGTGAGCTTATTGAACCTTCCAAGCGTTCATTTAACCGTGGTCAGATTGCAGGCATATTCTATGGCATCTCCCAGTTCTTCATATTTTCATCCTATGGCCTAGCTTTATGGTATGCGACTTTAGCTTCATAATACTTTTTCTGTGGCAGATATCAACGCGAAATCATAAAAAAAAAAAACTCATGGGGTTAATTGAAAGTACCTATCTAGCTTAAAGTGAATTAACTATGTTGAATTCTGTGCAGGTATGGTTCTGTTTTAATGGGGAAGGAGCTTGCTAGCTTTAAATCTGTCATGAAAGCATTCATGGTTTTAATCGTTACTGCGTTAGCTATGGGTGAAACATTGGCACTAGCCCCAGATCTTCTGAAAGGGAACCAATCGGTGGCATCGATCTTTGAAGTTATGGACCGTAAGACAGAGGTTATAGGGGATGCTGGAGAAGAGCTAAAAAAAGTGGATGGTACAATTGAATTCAGGGGTGTCCAGTTTAGCTACCCATCAAGGGCAGAGGTAGTGATTTTCAAGGAACTCAATCTAAAAGTGCGTGCAGGAAAGAGTATGGCTTTAGTGGGGCAAAGTGGGTCTGGTAAAAGCTCTGTTCTTTCTCTTATACTTCGATTCTACGATCCTACTGCTGGAAAAGTGATGATTGATGGTGAGTTTCTGTCGACAATCTATGCTCTACTTAGTTGACGGATACAAGAAATTTTCCTCTTGACATAAAAAAATATCAAACAAAATCAACTTTACTCTGACCTAACAGTCTCATTTGTCTTCTTCTTTGAGATATGATAGTGCTTTATAAATCTTAAGGAAATTCAACAATAGGCCAAGGTCTGAACATTTTTTTTTCTCTTTTGGAAACCTTATTGATCTGCATTTTCAATTTTGTAGTTCTGATTAATTAAATTTCAATCAAATTGTGAATTAATATTAGTACTCTTTTGATTGATACTCAAGATTTTCCTAAGTATTAATTACCTCAAATTCTCGCACAGGCATAGACATCAAGAAACTGAAGCTGAAGTCTCTTCGGAAACACATTGGCCTAGTTCAACAAGAACCGGCTCTTTTCGCCACGACAATATTCGAAAACATCCTGTATGGAAGAGAGGGAGCCTCTGAATCAGAAGTAATCGAAGCAGCAAAGCTTGCTAACGCGCATAATTTCATTAGTGCCCTTCCTGAGGGTTACTCAACCCAAGTAGGCGAACGAGGGGTTCAATTATCTGGTGGTCAGAAGCAAAGAGTAGCTATCGCTCGAGCTGTTCTGAAGAACCCAGAAATCCTTCTATTAGATGAGGCCACCAGTGCTCTAGATGTGGAATCCGAACGTGTGGTGCAACAAGCTCTAGACAGATTGATGAGGAACCGAACAACGGTCATGGTGGCACATAGGCTTTCCACCATTAAAAATGCAGATCAAATATCTGTTATACAAAGTGGGAAAATAATTGAGCAAGGAACTCATTCTAGTCTTGTAGAAAACAAAGTGGGAGCATACTTTAAGTTAATCAGCCTTCAGCAGCAGCAACACAGTCAATAGCTATGGGGAACACTGATTTTACTAAGATGAGTATCGAGTGCTTTTGTTCAATGTTATATAGCTTTTTATTTTTATTTTTTTGAATTTCTAAACCACTTATGCGTCTAATGTGGGTGTCAGCAATTGTTCTTACCTGGACATAATAATTTCAAATATTGGAGAATACTATACAAAATAAAAATGGTGCATTTTTCCATTTGGCCTTTGGTTACTGTTCTGTTGATATGATCTTAATTCTGGTTTTCAAGGAATCGGAGGAAATGAAGTATTACAATATCATCTCAATTATTTTTTTAGGATTTTGGCTCAAATCCTCACAAGAATTTTAATTGGTTTTGGAAATGTGATTTTCTATTTTATAGTTGGTTGTTCTAGAGAGGGTAAAGAACACACTTGAAAGTCTAAAATACTTTGTAAATCAGAGTGATTTACAATTAGAACTAGGTTGAGAGATTTGAGTGTATTGGGGCTTTTGGGTTATGAGGTTGTGAGAGTAGTAACTTTATTTTTCTTGAATTTGTGATTAAAGATTAATAAAGTTGTGAGTTTATTGGTGGCGTGAGCAAAGAGATTGCCGAACCACATTAATTTTTTATTGTTCTTACTGTTTATTTATTTGCCTATTTAATTGTTGTAAGTTTGAGTAAGTGGATTTTATAAGTAAAACCTAACAAACGGTATCAAAGCTTGGTTCTGCTCATTGCTGGAAGCACACATAGGATCTGTTTCCGAATCCACCCCACTAAAGTTAAGCATATATGTCCTAAAAAAATAGCCTATCAAAACATTCCATGAATCTAACTATAAAACAAAAAAAACAAAGAATATCCCAATTAAACCAAAAGCATCCAATGCATCAGCTCTTAACAAATCACAAAGGAAATCCAATTTAATCGAAAACAATTCGATGTATCCATCAGATGAAACACAAGGAATATCCAACAGAACAATTTAAACTCAATCAATCATAAGATTAACTCAAATAATTGACAGAACATTTATACTAAAAAAATGTCAGATTTGTACAAGCAAATCTGAACTACTATGCCAAACAACGGCGATGCTTCATCTTCAACCTTAGCTGAAGATTCTAGCCACTCATAACTATGAAACTACAATTCATAATAAAAGTGCTAAACATTAAACTAAAACAACTAAATAAAAAGAAATAAATAACTTTACATGGGAGAAATTCCACTCGCTGATGGGCGGCACTTCCCCTCGTGGTAGCAAAACCTTCAGGATCCACCAGAACGCTAGTAGACGTCCACCGGTTAACACCAAAGTGGCCCAGGAATTGTACCCTAAATAATAAGGCCAGATGGTGTTTATATAGGGGGAGTCTCAGAGCACTGTAGGTTTCAGATTCGATGTGGGATACTGGCCCGAGTGAGCTCGATCGCAGAATGGTGCGATCGATCGCATGTGCGCTCGATCGATCGCAGACACACTGAACTGCAAACATTTCGATGT
This sequence comes from Bretschneidera sinensis, assembly GCA_023935145.1. Classification (NCBI taxonomy): domain Eukaryota; kingdom Viridiplantae; phylum Streptophyta; class Magnoliopsida; order Brassicales; family Akaniaceae; genus Bretschneidera; species Bretschneidera sinensis. Next base: position 49,113,811 of record CM043703.1, on the reverse strand, counting down.
GGGATGTTGACCTTGCGCTCGTTCGTATGCAAGTGCGCTCGAGCATAGGTGCGCTCGATCGCATATCTCGTGTGATCGATCACACTATGCATCCTCTTTGTTCTTGAAGCTTGATATCTTCAGAAATGCTTCATTTTCTCCACAAATCTATAAAAATACACAAAACACAAGAAAGACATAAAATAAAGTGAAATAATACAAATTAAGAACCTAACAAATATAAATTAAATGGCTTAAATATGCAATATTTAAGACTCATCAAATACCCCTAAACTTATATTTTGCTAGTCCCTTAGCAAAACAAAATAAAAATTAGATGAAAAACAAAGAACATAAAGATAAGTTCATCACTCATGTTATCCAAAAATTTAAGGAGCACACACTACTATGATATTTAGTCATGAGCAAGCTTAAAGAGATAAACCCATCTTCACAATGAATAGAAATGTTAAAATCTAATTACTTACAAAAGGCAGGTTAAGGCATCACAAGTTTGACACTGTGTAAAGTGAATTAGCATATAAAAATGAAGCTTCCAAATAACTCCAATGTGTAAGGTCTCCATGTCTCAAGATTCACTAAATTTTCCATTAGAATGAACGAAAATGGCATAGTTTTTATTTTCTTCTTTTTTTAATTTTTTTTTTTATATATATAAGGCTCTGCTATGTTTAATTCCCTTAAGCTTTCTAATTGACACATGTAGCGAGTGTTGAGTCAATGACTCCCAAACCAGATGGTTTTAGTGCATTAGGTGTAAAGACACCCCTAAGGACTTACTAACTCGAGTAAAAAAAGCTACGAAACTAAACTGACCTTAATGCTACCAAACAAAATTTTCACCTTTTGACGTGAACACTCACTGCTTACTGAGGCAAGAAGTCCAGTTACTCAGCGAAAAATTTCGCAATGATCATTATGAATAAAATTCCCACCTTTTGACGTGAACACTCACTGCTTATTGAGGCAAGAGGTCCAGTTACTCAGTGAAAAATTTATTAATGATGATCATTAGTATTATATATATATATATATATATATATATATACATATTTATTTATTTATTTTTTTCTATGCCCAAGTGTTTATCCAACAAGTCATTCAGTTTCAGTTAAGACAAGGAAACGTACACATTAAAATCACATGTCATACCTCACACAATTTGTGCTAATGTGCTCGTGTTAGATTAGATCAAACATGTGAATTCTCAAATGCCTAAAGTAAGTAACTAAATTTTAAAACTTTATCACCAGATCATGTGTTCAAAATTTTAAGCTCACCTATGACATCACATCACAGAAAATGTTTAGATCAACCAAAATTTCAAAATAACATGAGCATGCATTTATCTTTACGATGAAAAGACAACAAATTAGGACAAAGTGTGTGATGTGTCTCCCATATCCCCAAACTTAAATTACACATTGACCCCAATGTGTGAATAATATGGAAAGAGCTGACCTGAGATATGGAGAACTATCTGGACTGGTATGACTCATAGCATACCCCCAAACTTGAACTGAAGTACGCATTGTCCCTAAAAAATAAAAACTGGAAAACAAAAAATACTGGAAACAAACATTAATCATAAAAATTAAGAAATATATAGAAAAGATAAGTTGTGGAGTGCCTCCCATGAGCGCTAAGTTTAAAGTCTTCAGCTAGACTCCCCTTAGTAGACAACACTCAATCAGAGTAACTAGGATCCTCCAATAATATCGTCTTTATGTCCGGACTCCTCAAACTCCAAGAATGGTTTTAGCCTCTGTCCATTTACCTTGAAAGTATTACCATTATTTGGATCCTCAAACTCGATAGCCCTATGAGGAAAAACTGACCGAATAATAAATGGGCCTATCTATTGAGATTTGAGCTTGCCTGGAAAAAGATGTAGGCGCGAATTGTAAAGAAGAACTTTCTGACCCGGCTCAAAAGCGCGTCTCAAAATGTTTTGGTCATGAGTCTTCTTCATTTGTGCTTTGTATGATCGGGCACACTCATATGCATCATTCCACAGCTCCTCCAATTCATTGAGTTGGAGCTTCCGTTGTGAGCCAGCCTTGGAAAGATTGAAATTCAGTTGCTTGATAGCCCAATACGCACGATGCTCTAATTCGACCGGAAGGTGACATGCCTTTCCGTACACAATACGATAGGGAGACATGCCAATTGGCGTCTCGAAGGCTGTCCGATATGCCCACAGTGCATCAATCAATCGCAGAGACCAATCTTTTCTACTAGGGTTTACAGTTTTCTCTAAAATGTGTTTGATCTCGTGATTAGAAATTTTCGCTTGTCCACTCGTCTGCGGGTGATATGGGGTGGCAACCTTGTGTGTGATGAAATACTTCTTCATCAACTGCTCAAAAATCCGGTTGCAAAAGTGCTTACCTCTATCACTTATGATTGCTCGAGGCGTACCAAATCGAGCAAAAATAGTGTCCTTCAAAAACTAGACCATAACTCTGTGGTCATTGGTCTTGCACGTAACGGCCTCTATCCACTTGGATAGATAGTCCACAGCAACTAGAATGTACAAGTTGCCAAAGAAGTTTGGGAACGGTTCCATAAAATCAATGCCCCACACGTCAAAAATCTCAACAATCAGAATAGGGTTGAGGGGCATCATATTCCTCCTAGAAAAACTCCCTAGCTTTTGGCAACGCTCACAAGATACACAGTAGGTGTGAGAGTCTCGGAACATGGTAGGCCAATAAAATCCACACTGCAAAAACTTTGCAGCGATCTTTTTAGCACTGAAATGGCCTCCACAAGCATGATCATGACAAAAGGCGATGACATTAGATTGGTCATGCTCAGGAATACACCTTCTAATGATCTGATCAGGACAATACTTAAACAGATAAGGATCATCCCAGAAAAAATGTTTTACCATGGCTAAAAACTTTGATTTATCTTGTCGCCCCCAATGCAAAGGCATGTGTTTGGTGACAGGATAGTTCACTATATCAGCAAACCATGGAGCGGGATTTTGAGCAATGAGCATTAACTACTCATCAGGAAAGGTTTCAGAAATGGGAGTGGCAGCCTCAGTGAAATCCACAATCAATCTAGATAAATGGTAAGCCACCACATTTTCAGAACCTTTCTTATCCCGAATCTCGATGTTGAACTCTTGAAGTAGCAAGATCCATCGGATAAGATGAGATTTAGCATCTTTTTTAGAGAAAAGATACTTCAAGGTTGCATGATCCGAGTAGATGATGACCTTAGATCCTAACAAGTAGGATCTGAACTTGTCTAATGCAAAAACGACTGCTAACAACTCATTCTCAGTGGTAGAGTAATTAAGTTGTGCGTCGTTTAGAGTTCGACTTGCATAATAGATAACATGGGGAAGTTTATCAACACGCTACCCCAAAACAACTCCAACAGCATAATCTGATGCGTCACACATAATCTCAAAAGGCACACCCCAGTTGGGTGGCTGAATAATGGGTGTGGATGTCAGAATCTTCTTCAGATCCCCAAATACTTTCTTACGGCTCTCATCAAATATAAATGGGGCATCCTTTTTGTAATAACTGGCATAAGGGCCTGGTGATTTTGCTGAAATTCTGGATAAATCGCCTGTAGAAACCTGCATGGCCCAGAAAAGATCGAACCTCCTTCACTATACGTAGGGGTGGAAGATTGGAAATCAGGTCCATCTTCGCTTTGTCGACCTCAATCCCCTGATGAGATACAACATGCCCCAGTACAATGCCTTGCTTAACCATAAAATGACATTTCTCCCAATTAAGCACTAGGTTCTTCTCCTTGCACTGCACTAAAACCAAAGCGAGACGGTGCATGCACTCTTCAAAGGTTGAACCAAAGACGGAGAAGTCATCCATGAAAATCTCTAAGAACCACTCTACCATGTCAGAGAATATACTGACCATGCATCGCTGAAAAGTAGCGGGTGCATTGCATAACCCAAAGGGCATGCGACGGTAGGCGAATGTCCCAAAAAGACAGGTAAATGTCGTCTTCTCCTGATCTTCGGGGTCCACGGGGACCTGGTTATATCCAGAATAACCATCCAAAAAACAATAATACTCGTGCCCAGCCAAACACTCTACCATCGGATCAATAAATGGCAATGGAAAGTGATCATTCCTTGTGGCAACGTTCAGCTTACGGTAGTCTATACACACTTTCCACCCTGATTGAACCCGAGTTGGCACCAACTCGTCGTCCTTATTCTTTACTACCATTAATCCCGCTCGCTTGGGCACGATATGAATTGGGCTCACCCACTTGCTATCAGAGATGGGATAAATGATCCCTGCATCTAACAGCTTAATTATTTCTGCCCTCATAACCTCTTGCATAGCTGGGTTGAGCCTTCTTTGTGGCTCCCTCGATGGCTTGGCATTCTTCTCCAAATGTATCTTGTGCATCACCACTGAAGGGCTAATTCCCCTGATATCCTCAATAGTCCAACCGATAGCTTCCTTGTGCTCTCTTAGAACATCTAATAATTTCTCCTCTTGAGCCTCACCTAGATCAGAAGCTATAATCACAGACAAACAATCGGCTGGACCTAGGAACTTATACTTAAGATTATCCGGTAAAGGCTTAAGTTCCTTCTTGGGGAGTTCAAGTGCTGCAGTTTCCTCTGTCTCATTGTTTTCTTGAGGATCAGACTCCAAAATGGCATTCACTTCCTCGAGTAGCTTATCTAAGCTCAAGTCCTCTCCAAAGTGAGCAAAACATGCCTCCAGGGGATCTTCAATGCTTGATTCGTCCACAGTCTCCTCAAGAATCTCCTCTATCAAGCATACATTTCTCACTTCATCATACTCCAGTGGTTGCCTAGTGATATCAAAGATGTTTAACTCCACTGTCATATTTCCGAAGGAGATCTTCATCACCCCTGTCCCACAATTGATTAGGGCGTTAACCGTGGTAAGACTGGTCGCCCTAGAATCGCTGGTATTTGAATCCCTACATTCTGGACCGGCTCTGTGTCAAGCACAATAAAATCCACTGGGAAATGAAATTTATCCACTTTTATCAAGACGTCCTCAACTATTCCCTGTGGTCTTTTTATTGACCTGTCAGCCAATTGAAGCATAATGGATGTGGGCTTCAATTCTCTTAACCCCAACTACAAATAGACTGAGTAGGGTAGAAGATTCACACTCGCCCCTAGATCCAAAAGAGCCCTCTCAATATGGCTGACTCCTATCGTGCAAGAGATGGTAAGACACCCTTGGTCCTTATACTTGATGGGTAGCTTGCACTAAAAGATTAAACTGACCTGCTCGATCAAAAATGCCTTCTTTGGGACATTCATCCTCCTTTTGATAGTGACTAAGTCCTTTAAAAACTTGGCATATGATGGCACTTGATGGATGGCATCCAAAAATGGGATATTGATTTGGACCTGTTTGAATACCTCCAGAATTTCCTCATACTTCCTTCCTTTCTTGGGCGCCTGTAGTCTGTCGGGGTAAGGCGCTCTAGGTGCAAACGACCTAGGAGGGTCTTTCTCAGTAGGTGTGGCTGTAGATGGCTCAGCATCTCTCTTCTCCTTGTTGCCACTCCCTTGCCCTTGCTGCATAGCAGGGCTCTCTTCCACTTGATTGTCCACTTATCTCCCAGACCTCAGTGTGATAATCGACTGTACTTGTTCCTCCCCGTGCGTAAGAGTTGATGAACTCCCAACCATAAATTGTCCTTTCGGGTTGGGCACGGGCTGACTGGGGAACTTCCCCTTCTCTCTCTCACCCAAGTGACTTGCAATTTGCCTTATTTAATGCTCTAGCTTGGCAATTGCTTGGGTGTTTACCATTGTTGCACTCCTTACGTCACTCATGGATTGGCTATTCATTTTCATGTATTCCTTAATGGTGTCCTCTAGTGACTGTGAAACTAGCACTGGTGTTTGAGTGGGAGCTTGGTAAGTAGGTAATGGTGTTGGATGGGCAGAACGACCATGACCAGGAATTGTTGGGAAAATCCGGGAGGATATTGATTTTGAGCATTATGAGGGGCTCCTCCCTGATTCATTGGTTGGTTTTGCCTCCATGAAAAATTTGGGTGGTTCCACCACCCTGGATTGTACGTCTCGGAGTACAATCCATTTGACTGCCTTCGATAGTCATTGAAAGCATTTACTTGTTCCATAGGATACTCGGCACAAGCCGGCATTGATGGGCAGTTCTGTGCTAGATGCATGGGACTAGCACAGATGGAACAGCTTTCAACATTGAATGTGTTGGCAGCATTGATGGATTGGCTCACAGTGAGAGTGTCAATCTTCTTAGTGAGGGCATCTAACTTTATTCTCAAATCAGTGTCCTCCCTGACCTCATAGATGCCTCCCCTCTTAGGAGCACGAATGGACTTATCTCGACAGCTTGAAAAATCCCACTGCTGCGAGTTGTCGAACAATTTGTCCAACGCCATATATGCTTCATCTCCTATCAGACTCAAGAATGCCCCCCATTCATAGACTCGATCATGCTACGGTTGGGTTGAGTCAACCCTTGGTAGAAGAACTAAACGAGTCTCCACTTCTTATATCCATATGGAGGGCATCTGATCAGTAGTTCTTTGAAACACTCCCAATCCTCAGAAAATTTTTCATCCTCATCCTGAGTGAAAGAACTAATCTCCTTTCGGCACTTGTTCACCCTAGACATTGGGAAAAACTTATGATAAAATTTGCTAAGCAGGTTTTCCCAAGATGTAATAGACCCGGGCGTGTTGGAATCCAACCACGCCCAAGATGTAGAGAAAAAGGGAAGAGTCGAAGATGGACTGACTCCTCAGAGAAGTTCTGAAATTTAAATGTGGCACAAATGTCTTTGAACTTCTTCACATGACTATAAGGATTTTCAAGATCCAAGCCATGGAATGAGGGTAAGAGTTGGATGACATGGGGTTTCAAGTTGAAATGGGTAGCATTGGTAGGTGGCAACACTATGCAAGAAGATGAATTGGTCGCAACGGGTGCGAACAAATCCCTAAGGGATGTAGTGGAATCCACGTTCCAAGCCCTAGGTTGCTCTACATGTTCAGGATGATTTGCATTCCTAAAATTTTCTCCTATTTTAGCTGGTGCTCTCTTCTGCCTCATAAGAGTTCTTTCTAAGTCGGGATCTAAATGTGTCAAATCTAAATTCAAGGATCTCTGACCAAGCATAAACCGCACAAGCACTAAAATAACCTACCAGCAATTTTTTTTTTTTTATCCAAATAGAAACAAATAAAATAAAATTGCCAAACAGAAAAATCAAACAAATAATGCTAACTAACTAGTAGAAAAATAAAATTAATTTAGACAAAAATTTCACAAACAAAACAATTCCCCGGCAACGGCGCCAAAAACTTGTTGTGAGTTTTAAATTACTCGCAAGCGCACGAGTCGTTTGCAATATAGCGTTGTGCAAGTGCGAGGTCGAATCCACAGGGAATTGCGTTGTGAAAATATAATTTAATCTAAACTAACTATATCTTAACCTAGTTCTGAATTTTTGAATGATATTTTGGAAAACAAATTAAAACTAAAGTAAATTGATTTAAAGCTAATAATAAAGACACTAAGGTTTCCGAATCCACCCCACCAAAGTTAAGTATATATTTCCTTAAAAAATAGCCTATCAAAACATTCCATGAATCCAACTATAAAACAAAAAAAAAGAATATCCCAATTAAACCAAAAGCATCCAATGTATCCGCTCTTAACAAATCACAAAGGAAATCCAATTTAATCGAAAACAATTCGATGTATCCATCAGATGAAACACAAGGAATATCCAATAGAATAATTTAAACTCAATCAATCATAAGATTAACTCAAATAATTGACAGAACATTTATACTAAAAAAATGTCAGATTTGTACAAGCAAATCTAAACTACTATGCCAAACAACGGCGAGGCTTCATCTTCAACCTTAGCTGAAGATTCTAGCCACTCATAACTATGAAACTACAATTCATAATAAAAGTGTTAAACATTAAACTAAAACAACTAAATAAAAAGAAATAAATAACTTTACATGGGAGAAATTCCACTCGCTGATGGGCGGTGCTTCCCCTCGTGGTAGCAAAGCCTTTGGGATTCACCAGAACGCTAGCAGACGTCCACCGGTTAACACCAAAGTGGCCCAGGAATTATACCCTGAATGATGAGACCAGATGGTGTTTATATAGGGGGAGTCTCGGAGCACTATAGGTTTCAGATTCGATGTGGGATACTGGTCCGAGTGCGCTCGATCGCAGAATGGTGCGATCGATTGTATGTGCGCTTGATCGCATGTCTTGTGCGCACAATCGCATGTCTTGTGTGCTCGATCGATCACAGACGCACTGAACTGCAAATATTTCGATGTGGGATGTTGACCTTGCGCTCGTTCGTATGCAAGTGTGCTCGAGCGCAAGTGCACTTGCTTACGCCCAAAATATAACGCGGTAGTTGTAGTATAGTTTTGGGGTGTCGATTCCACAGGGAAACAAGTTAATTACAAAGGAATGTGTGAACCTTAACACAAATGATAAAAGATCAAATGAATCTGAGTTTGTTTGAGAAAAAGGGTCATTGTATAAATAGGGTTGGAAATATAATTAGGAATGACAAGGTTTCGGAAATCCTCTATAGGCTTGTTGCTCTAATCCTAACTTGATTCAATTATTTTTATCTCGATTGCTAGTTTCACATCCTAAACAGGCAATCGACATATATTCAATTAAAGCACAATTGTAAATCCTAATGTAATTATTATGAATTATTCTCTACTTTTAAGCACACATGACCCAACTTATAAATTATCAAAAGACGACGATATATCTAACGACAATACTACAGCAATGGACAAATCTATAAAAGAGGTCTACCAGACTCAATCACACCCAAACAGATACACATAAGAAAAGCATGACTGAACTTATATGGAAAGGAAGTATGCAATCACCGGACTAATAAAATAATCTACTAAATTAAATTAAAGAATAAAACATAACATTGTTTGATAAAAATAATACCAACTACAACTGAACCAAATAAAGGAAAATAAGAACAACTACACCTAGGGATTCATCCCTTCGCCTTGCTTGGAGATTAGCTGGCCAAAGAGCTTATGCCTCATTGAGTTACCTCTGGCCTTTCAACGATCATCCCCAGTTTGCCCTCTAAATTTTATACTTCGGATTCCTCTTAAAGGCCCTCTGGATTTACTCCTAAAGGCCCTCTAGAGTCACTATCTAATGATCTCAGAAGATGATCTTAGAAGAGCTCCGATTGGCTCATTTCAGCTGAGCGGAGTGGGTCTTTATATAGGCAAACTCCCGGAATGCTATGTGTTATCTAACCGATTTGGGAAATTGTCCAAGTGCGCTCGATCACAGCCCGAGTGCGATCGATCGCACATGCGCTCGATCGCAGCTTGTGCACTCGATCGCATATGCGCTGCAGAGTACCTTGCTCGATATGGAACGTGCGCTCGATCGCACTGCGTGTGCGCTTGATCGCATGTGCGCTGCAGAGTACCTTGGTCGATGTGGGATGTGCGCTTGATCGTATGTGCGCTACAAAGTACCTTGGTCGATGTGGGATGTGCGCTCGATCGCAATACAGACAGCAATCCCTCTTGTCCTTCCAGAAGCAGGGGATTTTGGTGTTTTAAGCAACGATCGCTTCTTTTTCTCTTTTAAACTCAAAGTGCCTGAAAATGCACTGAAATAAGTCAGTGGTCCAATAATATCACTTTAGAGTTATAAACACATAAAAGCACAATAAAGACCGAGATCAGTCCTAAAATACCAATAATTAATCACTGTTGAGATACATTTTATGACTCTCATCAGCACTCGATCGCATATCTCGTGTGATCGATCGCACTATGCATCCTCATTGCTCTTGAAGCTTGATATCTCCAAAAACACTTCATTTTCTCCACAAACCTATAAAAATACACAAAATACAAGAAAGACATAAAATAAAGTGAAATAATACAAATTAAGAACCTAACAAATATAAATTAAAGGGCTTAAATATGCAATATTTAAGACTCATCACTGGCTCTTGCTCCCAAGATCAAGTATAATGTGTTGAAGGAAACTACACGTAAGGGTTTGTGGGATAAGCTCGAGAGCATCTACACATCGAAGTCTTTGACCAACATATTGTGTCTAAAGATAGACCTCTACTTACAAGAGATGGAAGAAGGTACAATTCTTCATGATTACTTGAATGAATTTAACAAGCTAGTGTCTCAATTGATGAATGAAGAAGAAACTTTAAAGGATGAGGAGAAGGCATTGTTAGGCTATGTGAGGAGCCTGGTGGGCTTTTTTTGTCCAATCTGGTGTTTTCAGCACTGTTTGGTATCTGTTTTATTTTAACCCGGAAATAAAAGGGTTTCATCTTATTCTTTTGTGTGAGGGTGTGAGCCGTCTTTTTTTTGTGAATACTATGAGGGGTGTCTAGGGGTGAGACCTCCTTGTATTGTTCTTCAAGACATAGTAAAATCGCTGTAATTCCGTGGACGTAACCCGAGTTTGGGTGAACCACGTAAATCTGTGTGCTGTGTGTTTGTCTTTGATTTATTTCTATTTTCTTCTCTATATTCGCATCTCAAGATCCGTAGGGATAGGGTAGTTTAATCCTAACAACTGGTATCAGAGCTATCGGTTTTTGAGTGGGAGCGATGGCCAGAGAAGAAGGAAAGACGACAGGAATCGAGAAATTCGATGGCACAGATTTTGGGTATTGGAGGATGCAAATCGAGGATTATCTCTATAAGAAGAAATTACATTTGCCTCTGTTAGGGGCAAAGCCAGACAGTATGAAAGAAGACAAATGAAATCTTCTTGATAGACAGGTACTGGGAGTTATTCGATTAACTCTATCAAGATCGGTTGCGCACAATGTTATGAAGGAGAAAACCACCAAGGATATGATGGCGGCTTTGTCTAGTATGTATGAAAAACCGTCGGCTAACAACAAAGTGCATCTGATGAAAAAGTTGTTCAATTTGAAGATGGCGGAAAGTACCCCTACTGCACAACATTTGAATAAGTTCAATACAATTGTTAATCAATTGTCCTCTATTGAGATTGATTTTGATGATGAGATCTGTGACTTAATTGTTTTGGCTTCTTTGCCAAACGGTTGGGAAGCCATGAGAATGGCGGTGAGTAATTCTGCAGGGAAGAATAAACTCAAATATGAAGATATTCGGGATTTGATTTTAAGTGAGGAGGTTCGCAGGAGAGATGTGGGTGAAACCTCGGGTTTTGGTTCCACTTCAATTCTTAAGACAAGAGATAGAGCACAGGATAGAAATTCCAATCGGAGTAGATCAAAATCCAGAAGAGGAGGTAGGAGTAAATCCAGATCTGGACGACAACTGGAATGCTGGAATTGTGGCAAGACTGGCCACTTTAAGAAAAATTGTAGAGAACTGCAGAAGAAAAGGAATGAGAACGATGCTGCAAATGCTATGACAGAAGAACTACATGATGCCCTATTACTTTCTGTTGATAGTCCCATTGACTCTTAGGTTTTGGACTCAAGAGCTTCTTTCCATACCATTGCACATCGAGGAATCATTGAGCACTATGTGACAGGTGATTTTGGGAAGATATATTTGGCTGAATGAGAAGCCTTGGATATTGTGGGTATGGGAAAAGTTCGCATTAAATTGCCAAATGGGTCTGTGTGGTTGATATAGAAAGTGCGACATGTTTCAAAATTGATGAGGAACTTGATCTCTGTAGGACAGCTTGATGCTGAAGGTCACACAGTGACATTTCAGGTTGGTACTTGGAAGATTACAAAGGGAGCTATGGTAGTGGCTCGTGGAACAAAAATGGGTACTCTGTACATGACCTCAAGTGTGAGATATACTATTGCAGTGGTTGAGGCAAAAGTTGATAAAAACCTATGACACCACAGACTTGGTCACATGAGTGAAAAATGGATGAAAGTGATGCTGTCTAAAGGGAAACTGCCAGAGTTGAAATCCCCTGACTTTGATTTGTGTGAGAGCTGCATTCTTGGGAAACAGAGAAAGGTTAGTTTCTTAAAAGGAGGCAGAATTCCAAAGTCTGAAAAATTGGAGTTGGTACACACAGATTTGTGGGGAGCTTCCCCGGTTGCATCTTTTGGAGGTTCGCGGTATTATATCACATTTATTAATGACTCAAGTAGGAAGGTATTGGTTTATTTTCTGAAAAATAAATCTGAGATATTTGAGACCTTTAAGAAATGGAAGGCTATGGTTGAGACTGAAACAGGTTTAAAGGTAAAATATTTGAGGTCTGATAATGGTGGAGAGTACATAGATGGGGGGTTTAGAGAATTTTGTGCTGTTAATGGGATTAGGATGGAGAAGACTATTCCCAAGACACCACAGTAGAATGGCATGGCTGAGCGCATGAACATGACCCTCAATGAGCGTGTTAGAAGTATGAGGCTGCATGCTGGGTTGCCAGAAACTTTTTGGGCTGACGCAGTTAGCACAACAGCTCACTTGATAAATCAAGGACCGTCAGTTCCTTTAGATTGCAGGATATAAGAGTTGAGAAGGATGAGTGATAATGGAAAGATTAGTAGTGAAAATGCTAATATTACCAAGGGAAGTGATGAAGAAGTGGTGCTAGCTATTGAGCACAATGAAGAAAAATTTGATGAGAGTGATATGATGTTACTTGATTCGGCATCCTCCACTCATATATTAAACAAGAAGATGTACTTTGATTATACAAAGGAACCTACGAATGTTGCAGTTTCTACGATATGTGGGAATCACAAAGTAATTGATGGTGAAGGAAGCTTAAGATTGAAAAAGTTTACTTCCTATCTCACTACAAATATCATTTCTTTGGGGAAGCTTAATAAGATGGGATACACATGGGCTGCAGAAAATATAGAGACGAAAGTTTTTAATGGATTAAATGTAGTGTTAAAGGCTATTATGAACAAGAAGGGCTTGTATATGTTGGATGAGAATGTTTTACTTGGAAAATTAGATGGAGGAGACATGGAAGGACCAAAAGGAAGGGTCGGATCAACCAAGAAGAGAGTTAGATTTGTTGATGAGGTGGAGAATTTGAGGCAATGTGGAGATTATCAGGATTTTGACTCAAATCCTCACAAGAAAAAATTCTAATTGATTTGATAAAAGTGGTTTCATAATTTATAGTTGGTTATTCTAGTAGGAGTTCCTCTTCTCTTCTTTTTCTCTCCTCTCTCTCGGCTATTCTAGAGAGGTCCAGCACGAGTACTGGTCTCTCTCTTCTCTTTATCCTTTTTATAGACATACTTACCTTTAATTGCACAAACACTCCCCCATTCTACCTCTCTTCCATATTTTACACGACAACTCTTTAAAGACTTAATCTTTTTCCTAGTTTGTCTTACTACCCCTTCAAAACTTTAGAAATTTACCCAAAATATGTCTTTATTTCTTGATTCCCATTTTAACTACTTGATTCCAAGTTCCACAATTCAAGTAAATATTAAATTCTAACTCAAAACTGAACTAGCGTATTAAAAACGCGCCAAAAAGAAATCATGTGATTTAAAATATTTGAATTAAAGTATTGGGCTCTATAATTCTCCCACACTAATAAAAATTTCATCCTCAAAATTTTCTTGACCAAGGTCCACAAAACAACAGGGTTATTACTTTCCTAAGTCTTTTCCTCATGCTCGAGTATCCTTCTCTAATCTTCCACATTCATCATAATTTTCATTTCAAGGTTAAATTTCTATTTTACCATCAACTTGATCTTTCTCCAAAACACTGCCAACCAACTAATGAATCACTAGAATAATATAATGTATCATCTTAATGCACTCCGTTTGATCTTACTAGAAGCTCTTTTCCATTGCTAAACGGTGAGCACCTTTCTATTAATTCCTCAACCTCATAATTACTAATTCTCGTTAATCGATTAATCTAACTAGTCCTTCTAATCACATATTCCTAACTAAAACTATTACTTAAAATCATTACCTTCTTTTATCTTCCTTTTTACTCTTGTATTTCAAAAAAATAAAAATTGACCATCTTATACTCCTCTTTAAATATTTAAATATCTATCTCGACTTCACACTTCAAGGGTTTCAAACCTGGTATGACCTTTAAATCGTGCCTCTCTCCAATATTACATTGCACTCTAATTCATAGTATCACGTAAACATATGGCGAACCAATTATTTCATTTACAGCTAACAAACTCCATTTACAATTCTCCATTCCAACTCCGTCACGTAGTTGTCTTCACTAATAACTTGTCTAGTTTTTCCTTGATCTTTAAGTACACTTCTCAATGATTTTCTTCCATCTAAACTTTTCCTTTGTATCGACCATACTTTAAATTTATTATTCTCTTAGTATCTTTCCAATCCCTTACGTAACTTCAAAGTTCGTATCTTCTACTCTTTCCCCACGTTATAAACACTACATTTCACATTCAATTCATATTTTTCTTACTTAGAAAATTCTTAAGGATACACCTTAAATGATTCTCTATCCCAAAATTTTATAGAGAAGCTGTATCCTCTACTCTCATAACCATTAGTCCTTGCATCAACAAATTCTCACTTTTCTTTCTCAAACGAATAGTTTTCCCGAAATTTCCAATTTTTCTACTCAATTATAAACATAACACTCGTAACATCCCCAATCATACTTAGACCTTTATCTCTTTCCTAATTCATCCTTTTATGCCTTTAATCCTATTTAATTTTAACTAATTCATCTCTAACATTATCAATAGCTTCATTATCTTCAAGATTATTCTTCATAGAAGTTTTCAACTGGATAGAAATCAAACACTAATCTATCAATTCTCATATCAAATTTAATAGCCTTCAACTACTTATCTTGTCATTCTGTTTGTTAACCTTAACTTGTTACTCTATCATTTCTTAATTCCTAACAACACAACCTATCACATTGTATTTGAAAATTCTTCTCTTATCTTAACTCAAATATCTTCCTCTTTGTACAACGACTTAGTGATAACATAGATTTCCTTACTCTTTACTCAACTCTTTTCGTTAACTCACTGAACTATAATATTTCATCTCAATAATCCACTTCCATCTTTCTAGCAAACCTTTTTACACTCAAATTACTCTCTTGACTTAACTACACTTTCAACTCTTTCTTTTTTCTTGTTTTCTGCTTCAGCTCGTTTAAGAAATCAAAACTTCCAGAAAAATATCTAACATCTCATTTCCACACTTTTCCTAACCAAATCTTATTTCTAAGCAAACGACATACATTAAAATCCAATAATTTCCTTTAACTTACTATCACTACTTCGGCTTGTTTAAGAAATCAAAACTTTCAGAAAAATATCTAACATCTCATTTCCACACTTTTCCTAACCAAATCTTATTTCTAAGCAAATGACATACATTAAAATCCAATAATTTCCTTTAACTTACTATCACTAGTAGTCCTCGAATGAAGTACTTCACAATCACATCATACAATCTATACCTTTCCTCAAAAGTACATCTTAATCCGATCATTATTTATTTTTTCTTTCATCTTCTTAGTAGACATTTATTCTTTAACCTCTTAACACTTCTCAGTAACTTCTTAATTTTTTTAAGATCTTCCTTTCACCTTATATTATAGTTCAATATGGATTTCAGACATTTACTAACCCTTATTCTGTCTACTATCTCTTTCACTAACAATTTTTCCCAATTCTATCCTATTCTAGTGTACTCCTAGCTTCCTTGCTTCTTACATTTCTTACTTTTCTCTTATAGCCTCTCCCTTCACCCCATTACTAACAGTTATCAAGTCTTTAATATCAACCATGATGAGAGTTAAAGCTAAATGCCTCAATATTAATCCTTCCATCACTTACTCATACCACAATCCCTTATCCAACAATCCTTTGGCTTTGAATTTCCATACTTATTTCTCTTTTACCATAATTGTTCTAATACTCTTATATATTACTGAACTTTTGGTTTCCAATAACACATTCTTAATAACTTGAATTACATAGTAATCTCCTTTGCTAAGTATACACATCGTACTATCGCCAGTCATCATCCTTTCTAGTACTTCAATCACGTATAAAACAAGTCATCCATAAATCTTTAGCTCTTCAAGTACTTCAAATACCTTTGTTCATCATCACTTACCTCTCACTAGATACCGAAAGCATTCTTCAATTTTTAATCTCCTAATAAAGCAAAACTCTTAAGCTTATTCAACTAGCACCAACCATTCACTTACTCATTCTTTATTCTATTATTTAGATCCACCATCTTCTTGCATCGAAGTTCACTTAACCTCTAAGATCAAATCAAAATTTGCAATATCTTTCTCCTTTACAGATTCTCATATAACAATTTCCACTCTCTAAGTATTTTCGATAGAAACTTATAATTGATCCTCGATTAAGATCCTCCACTTTGAAGCCATCATATAAGATACTTTGGTTAAGTCCATAAAATCTTTGCTTGAGAAAACTACACTTTCTTTTTTATCTCTCTTAAAGTCTTAAGGTACCACAAAAAAACATTACTTGTAATGTACCTAGCAACATCATTTCTTACTTGATTAATTCCTCTTGTTTTACCGTCACTAATTCTTACTAAATCTTATACCTTACATTAACCACTTATCAACAATTTTCTCTTATCCTCTTTATATATTCAAAATTCCATCTAAACCCCTACTAGTATTTTAATCGTTCTTCTAAATCTCACTTCATAATGAGATGCTTAAAATTTCTAAAAAACGATACAACTCCCTAACTCTCAAACTTATGCATATTTTTTAAAGGACTTCACACTCCGAACTTCCAAAATACCTTAGTTTGACACCCAATCAACTACCCTTTCCTTTACTCAACAATCAACTACACATGTACAAACCCACTTGTTGGAAATCACCTTGATAAGATTCCCGGGTGGTGATCTTCCAAACACCCAAGTCTAGAATGACTTGTAAAGAAAAGAAACAACAACCAAAGCAAGAAAGAAGACAAACAATTGTTATCGAGGTTCGGCAATAGCCTACGTCCCCGTGAGTTCCTCTGAATTCTCTGCACTAAATCAATGGTTCTTTACAATACAGCAACCCTCTCCAAGAAACCTCAAGTTCTTGAAGAAACAAAGATGAGAAGAAAGAAAGTGATAGGACTATTACAAAGGCTCTCTACCCACTATCTATACTACTTCTCTCTTTACAACCAGCCTCTCTACAATGAGTCTCTCCTATGTTTAGTGTCTTTGCACTCTCATACACAACTCATTCACATCACATGTCTAACAAGTTATATCACATTGTTGTTGAGAATGAAGCTAGGTGACCCTTTATATAGTGCACCAACTTCTTGATTAATCTTGAGTGTCAATCTCTACCCTTAGATCTTGATGACCACTCAACCATGGCCCTTCATCAATCTTAAGTGATGCTGTACATTTTAACCTTGCACCCACACACTTAACAAGAGTCTGAATCAAGTGGAATATTTGTGCCTCAGTGTGCCTAGCGCCTAGGCACTGAATAGGGCATGCTGCGGTGCTAAGCAAAACACCCTTTTCACCACTTTCTTGGCGCCGCGGCCTTTGTGAGAGAGAGGTGCAGCGCTACCCCTCCCTTGTTGGGTGCTGTGGCTTGGGAGGAGGAGGGCTGTAGCGCACACTGTAGCTGGACCCTTCACAGCTGTGCGCAGTTCTTTGTCTTGCTGAATAGAGGTGTGCACACACACCTAAAGTGATGCGCACACTTGTGTGCACTCCTTTAACATGCTGAAATTCATTCTTCCAATCTTGTTTAAACCTTAAACCATGTTTAAACCATGTTTAAACCTTAGACAAATATCAACAATCTCTATCTTTGTCTAAGCGTTTAAACTCGAACCATTGTGCAGAGAACTTCAGGATCCAAACTCATCTTGAGTCATCATTCAACCGACTTCATTCCTAAGAAGTCCAAGGCAATGATTGGACCTTCTTAGAGGTAGAACCTTGGTGCCTAAATCTGTAGAACTTTCCTCTGTGGCTGCCTTATCTATGTGCTTTGTCCTCCCATGGAACACCAGATTCCTCCACAAGTGCCACGCACTTTAGTTAACTGAATACACCACCACCTGCTCTTTTAGGACCATCCACTCATCCAACCACCCTTTGCACTACATAACCACCCTTATGGCTTCCATAGCCGCTATGTACTCAGCCTCGGTTGTTAAGAGTACTACTGTCGACTGCCACTGAGCCTTCAAATACCTAAGCAACCACTTCATCCTAAGCCAATGCTTTTTTCCAGGATTACCCACAAATCTGCTGAGAACACCCATTGCCCAAGAAATGTCGGGTCTAGTGCTCACCATCATGCACATGACTGGTCCATCCACACTACAGTAAGGGACCTTATCCATTTCTTTATTCTCCTCATCTATTCCAGGGCATTGTTCACTGGAGAACTTGAAATGACCAGCAAGGAGAATCTTCACTGGTTCCCTTTCCCGAATTCTTCTCATCTTAAGGATCTTTTTTGTAAGGCTGAGATCATTCCTCTCGAACTCCTCACTAAGTTGAGATGTAAACCTTTTCATCCTCTCCCTGTTGTTCCTAACCAATAGTATATCGTTGGCATAGATGAGGATAATCACCACTTCATCCACCTTCTCACCTATGCTAAAAAAGCTTAGTGAGAAACACTTTATGAGAAGTAATCGTATTGGAGCAATTTATCATTTTAATTATAACTATAGCACATGAATTATTTAATTTATAAGTACGTATAAAGAATTTCTTTAGTTTGCTCCAACTATTTTTCTCAATTTAATAACCAGAAGAAAATACCAATAGTACAAGAATTTCATCAATGACCTTATAATAAATTTCAAACATACAATCCTTACCACACTGAATATGAAAATGTATAGCATGAGAATGTATTCACCAAGCAATGAATATGAAAACAAGCATTCATCAATCAACCAAATCACATTTTGATACCAAACTTACCAGTTACGTTCATTACAGTCATACACATCATAGTTCCTCAACACAACTACATCGAATCATTTCTAAACTCATATATTAATATATATATATATATATATATATAAAATTCTCATGATATTAACCTTATTATTTCCATTCCAAAATTTTATATACTCACATTTCTTCTAATTCTATTATTTATGATTTGGACAATCAAATAGGTTCTTAAACTTTTATTGTTATCATATAATTCTTACTAAAAATAAAGTGTAACTCACCTCGCTACGCGATCTTACTAATTCTTTTGTCTCTTAAGGATGATTAAATTAGTACCTAAGAAAGAGTAAGACTTTGTCTCATTAATTTAAGTAATTTAAAATAATATCTAGCAATCCCAAGGTATTTTGCACACCTTAAATATTTAAAGCGCATTCACACGAAACCAATGATTAAAGAAATTGAGGCGTTAAGCCCTTTTTCAAATCCTTTACTTTGGATCTCAAGAACATTTTAATTTCTTGAATACTAACATTTTTAAAGGTGTTTTAAACATACATCAAATGAATATAAACATTAAAAATCACCTTGGAAAGGTTGCGCACTAAAAAACTGAAGAAAAAGTCGAATTTTCAAAAATCCGCATAATCTAGTCGATTGGGAAAATGTCCATAAGCCTCTGCCACTTGATCTAGTCAACTGGGTATTGGGTCCTTCCAAAACAACCCAAAAACTCTTTCCAGTCAATTGGCTGCCTGACCCAATCAACTGGGTCATTGACTCCAACAATTTTTCTTTAACAAAAATTAAAAATTTCCCCAAATTTCTGATTAATTTCAAAAGATCCTTTCGATTATTTAAAGATGTACATTTCTAAGGGTTTAAAGTTTTAAATTCACACTTCTGAAGAGAAAAATTGAACCCAAAAATTCCTTGTAGACTGAGGTTTCAACCCAAGAGGGGGGGAGAATTAGGTTTTAAATTTTTTTTGCGGATTAAAACACAAGTTTATTAAAACAAATAACACAACAAGCATATAACATGTAACATGTGTTGTAAATAAAGAGATTAAGGAAAAGAGGATGCAAACTCAGTTTATAGTGGTTCGATAATATCAGAATCGTTTCGACCCTACGTCCACTCTCTTCAAGGAACCTCTTTGAAGTACTCCACTAAGAAACTTAGTCGTTCAACTTCACGGGTGTTGCACAAACCTTACAATCGCTTCCTCTTGGAAGCAAACCCCTTCCTCTCGGAAGCAAAAAAACCCCTTTTTTCGGAAGCAAATCCCTTCCTTTCGGAAGCAAATCCCTTTACAATAAATACTATAAAAACGACAGTGGAGAGACAACAATGGAAGCTTATACAACTGAATAATATCTCTCTTTCTAGGTAAAGCTTGAAGAATGGCTCAACAATCAATTTTTCAAAGCTTTTTGAGTATCAATCAGTAAAAACTTGTTTGAATGTGTAATACTCTATTTTAAAATGCTTAATAGAGTGGGTTTATATAGCTTTGATTTAATATGTGTGTTTGTAACTAATTTTGTGCATTTAGGTACAATTTTTGCTGAAATCTCGCGTCCCAACTGTCATATTTTTTGAATTACTAGTCGACTGGGTCTTAGTGCCAGTCGACTGGGTCGTTTTTAAAAATCACATTTTTAAGGCTGTTGAAGGTACCAGTCAACTGGGTATCACTTACCAGATGACTAGAAACCTTCTGTCCAGATTACCAGTCGACTGGGAAGTCTCTGACCAAAACACCAGTCGACTGGGAAGTCTCTGACCAAAACACCAGTCGACTGGTATAAAGTATCCAGTCGACTGAGAACATATTGACCTTTATACCAGAAGACTGGTATAAGTACCCAGTCGACTGGGTTGCTTTAACAACCCAGTTTTCATGTGTTGAATAGATTTTAACTTTAAAAACATTTGTTTTAAAAGGTTATGTTAAAATGTTTTTTTAAAAAAAGCCATTGGAGAAGCTAAATACCTGAACAAGTGAGATTTACAACTTGTTTTAATACCTTAGACCTATACCAGTTCTTCTATCTTCACTTGGTGTTTGATTCGGGTTGAGTTCTTGCACCTTGTTCTTTGGTTGAATGCTTTCATTGCTTAATACACTTAGATAGCATCGTTAGTATAATAAGAGTTGTGTTTGGTCATCATTAAAATATAGGTGAGGGTCAACAATCTCCCTATTTTTGATGATGACAAAACTTATGAGAAATAAAAACAGTTAAGAAACCAAGTGTTGGATTTTTTGGAAAATCGGGCAGAGTCTCCTCTGTTTTTTTGAATAAAACCAACCTGAAAAAGGATCACATGCAGTTCATATACAACTCAACCAACCAAGATAACATATATAATCATATTCTAGTATCTTTGGAGCAATGCTCCCCCTAAATCTATGCATTATCCTGAGTTTACACTTAGTTTTCACATTTTCTCATTTTTCTCCCCCGTTTTGACAACAACAGAAAAGGGAGTAGGAAACTAAAAAATAAGCTATATAACTACTATAGTCATCAAAAGCGTGTATAAACAAACTTGTACAAGAAAATTTGACCTCATTCAGAGTTTAGAAGTCTTCCCGAGAAGAACCAGAAGTTTTCATACAAGCAGAAGCAATTTTAATTCTTTTAAAAAATATAAAGTGATATAAAACATGCAACTAAATTTCATTTACGTAGAACGAGTACATGACACAGGTCTAAGCATAAGGTATCATCATATATTTAAAAATTCTCTTCATTTTTTCCAGATTTTCACGCCATTTTCAAAAACTCTAGCTTTCTCTCTCCACAAAATCTCGCCACTTTGATCCAATTGTTTATAAAATCGCGATACCAGTCGACTAAGTCCTTTGCAAAGATGAACAGTTTTGCATACCAGTCGACTGGGTCAGGGTACCAGTCGACTGGAAGAATAGGTAAAGAGATACCAGTCGACTGGGTAGTTCTTACCAATCGACTGGGGTGATAACTGAATTTCAAAATTTTGGCTGCAAACAAGGTCTAGTTGAACTAGTCGATTGGTATTGACTTACCAGTCGATTAAGAAATTAGGCAATGACTTTCTAGTCGACTGGGATAGACTTACCAGTCGATTGGACTGTTGAGAAAATTTTCAGTTTTGAGTCTTAGCACGAAATTTGTTTATCTATGCCATCTTGTGTGAGAGAGATATTAAACAAGAATTAATACTCATTCACTAGATGTCAAATATGCATAATGATGAATGATGAAACAATTAGACATTCAGTTTATCATAATCCAACAATCCTATTAATAGTCTAATTTTACAGAAGTTAGCTTCACTTAGAGGTTTTGTAAGAAGGTCAGCTATTTGATCTTCTGAAGGTCTGAATTCTAGTTTTATATCACCTTTTGAGCATGGTCTCTTACGAAATGATGTCTAATTTCTATGTGTTTAGTTCTAGAGTGCTGAATAGAATTCTTAGTTAGGTTGATAACACTATTATTATCACAATGTATTGGTATACTTTTAAGGTTCATACTATAGTCTTGTAGTTGTTGTTTCATCCATAACACTTGAGCACAATAACTTCCAGCTGCTACATATTCCGCTTCAGCGGTTGATAGTGCAACTGAGTTTTGTTTCTTGGAAAACCAAGAGGTTAACATTACACCTAAGAATTGGCATGTTCCACTTGTGCTTTTACTATCTAACCTACATCCAGCAAAATCAACATCTGAATATCCTACAAGCTCAAAAGATGAATCTCTAGAGTACATAATCCTATGGTTTGAGTTCCTTTTAGATATCTAAGGATTCTTTTTACTGCAACTACATGTGATTCCTTAGGATTAGCTTGAAATCTAATACACATGTATACATTGAATATTATATCAGGTCTACTTGCAGTCAAATAAAGCAAAGCTCCTATCACGCTTCTATAATATTTAGTATCTACACATTTACCTCCTTTATCAAGATCCAGTTTTGTTGAAGTGCTCATGGGTGTTCCACGTGGCTTTGAGCTTTCCATCCCGAATCTCTTTAATAGGTCCTTAGTGTACTTTGATTGATTTATGAAGATGCCTCCTTTCAGTTGTTTTATTTGAAGTCCAAGGAAGTAGGTAAGCTCTCCCATCATGCTCATTTCAAATTCATCTTACATGCACTTTGCAAACTCTTGACACAGATTCATTAGTAGCACCAAATATAATATCATGAACATATATTTGAACTAGCAAAGTGTCAGTTTTATGAGTTTTGTAAAAAGAGTTATGTCTATCTTACCTCTTACAAAGTCATTGTCAATCAAAAATTTACTTAGTCTTTCATACCATGCCCTTGGAGCTTGCTTCAACCCATATAGAGCCTTAAAAAGCTTGTAGACATGATTTAGAAGACTAGGATTCTTAAATCCAAGAGGTTTCTCAACATAAACTTTTTCTTCTATGAAGCTATTTTAAAATGCACTTTTTACATCCATTTGAAATAACTTAAACTTATTAAAGCATGCAAATGCTAATAACATTCGAATAGCTTCTAATCTAGCTACAGAAGCATAGGTCTCATTAATGTCTATTTTAAAATGCTTAATAGAGTGGGTTTATATAGCCTTGATGTAATATGCCTGTTTGTAACTGATTTTGTCCATTTAGGTACAATTTGTGCTGAAATCTCGCGTCCCAACGGTCATATTTTTTGAACAACCATCGACTGGGTCTTAGTGCCAGTCGACTGGGTCCTCTTTAAAAATCACATTTTTAAGGCTATTGAAGGTACCAGTCAACTGGGTATCACTTACAAGTCGACTGGAAACCTTCTGTCTAGATTACTAGTCGACTGGGAAGTCTCTGACCAAAACACCAGTTGACTTGTATTAAGCATCCAGTCGACTGGGAACATACTGACCTTTATACCAAAAGACTGGTGTAAGTACTCAGTCGACTGGGTTGCTTTAATAACCCAGTTTTCATGTGTTGAATAGATTTTAACTTTAAAAACATTTTTTTA
This sequence comes from Bretschneidera sinensis, assembly GCA_023935145.1. NCBI lineage: Eukaryota > Viridiplantae > Streptophyta > Magnoliopsida > Brassicales > Akaniaceae > Bretschneidera > Bretschneidera sinensis. The sequence continues at coordinate 49,089,863 of CM043703.1, read as the reverse complement.
AAAGGTTATGTTAAAATCATTTTTTAAAAAGAGCCATTGGAGAAGCTAAATACCTGAACAAGTGAGATTTACAACTTGTTTAAATACCTTAGACCTATACTAGTTCTTCTGTCTTCACTTGGCGTTTGATTCGGGTTGAGTTCTTGCACCTTTTTCCTTGGTTAAATGCTCTCATTGCTTAATACACTTAGATAGCATCGTTAGTATGTTTGGTCATCATTAAAATATAGGTGAGGGTTAACACTCCCAAATCAACCAACTTTGCACAAAACTCATTTTTTTTTTGAAACAACCCTTTTTTCTTCAAACATTTTATTAAGGAAAAAGATCTTTAAATTCAAACTCCAAGTCCACAAATCTTTAGCTTAATAAACATACTTGAGTTAAAAAGAAAGAAATACTAACTTTTACCTTGATTTTTGTAAGAAAACTCCCATCCCTTTCCTTCTTTTCCTCACTTTCTTCATTTCTTTCCTCTTCTTTTATTTTTCTCTCATTTTTCTCGGTTGTTCTAGAGAGTTTCAGCACAAGTGTTGGTGTCTCTCTCCTTTTCATCCTATTTATAGATACACTTACCTTTAATTACACAAACACTCTTATTTTACCTCTCTTACATAATTTTCCCCATAACTCTTTAAAAACTTGATCTTTTACCTAGTTTGTCTTGCTACCCCTTAGAAATTCATCCAAGATGTGTCTTTATTTCTTGATTCCCATTTTAATTACTTGATTCCAAGTTCTAAAATCCAAGTACGAATTAAATTCTAACTCAAAACTAAACAAGCATATTAAAAACACGTCGAAAAGAAATCCTATGATATAAAATATTCGAATTGAAGTATCAGGATCTACACAAGTTACCTTACAGAGAGACGCATTCTCACCACTCACAATCTCATAGTTTACACAATTTTTAGAATAAGCACTACAAACAAAGTAGTAAATTAAACGAATTCTTAAGCTTTTAATTTGATGCTCTAAATTGCATGCGATTCGTCACTAACTTCACTTCATTTTCCTTTATTTATAACCTTCTGTTGTACTCCGAAATTTGATGCTCTGAGATTTCGGAGAATCCTCTAAACTTATGATGAAGATCTTATTTAAATATATGTATGTCTGACTTTCAATAGGTGCCTTAAGTCGTCTACCTAGACGTTTAGCTAGTCGTCTACCCAATTGTCTAACCAGACAATCTACCTAGTCATATAACCAGAGAGTCTACTTAGTCATCTAACTAGACAGTCTTCCTAGTCTTATAACCAGACGTCTTCATCATCTTCTATGTAGACTGGGGCTTTTTGGCCTTCGATCTTCAAAACTGGATCACAAACTGAGTCATTGTTGTGTTAGGCACCTAGTTCATCTCTAGACATATAGCCTTTGCACGCATGCTTCTTCAGTCCTTTTTTTGGGTACAAATTCACACTTTTTTGCAACTTTCTTTTGTTAGGTTCCTAGCTAGGCACTTAGGTCCTCTCTAGCTCCGTTCTCGAGTTTTGTAATCTTCTCTTATGATTCTGCAATCATCTCAGATTCTGTAATCTTCTTGAACTTTTGCGGATTCCGTAATCTTCTTGGAATCTTTTCTGATTCTGTAATCTCCTTCTGATACCATCAATGAATGTTTGATTCTGTCCTCTAACAATGAATGCTTGATTCTGCAATCTACAATAAATAAGTATTATGTAATTAAGTCTCTGATCATGTAATCTAATAATAAATATCCTACACACGTAATAAACATGACAGTCATAACAATTTAGTTTATCTACATCAAAACCTCTAAACTGGGGATTAATCAAATATATCCTAACAATCTCCCCATTTTTGATATAGACAAAACCTTTACTAGATAACATAGATAAACTTAAACAAAATGTGAAAATGTGTAATTAAAAGCAAACACTATTTAAATTTCTCCTCATTTTTGTCTAAAATAAAAAAAGGGGAAAAAAGCTCCACTTGAACTTGTGGGGATTAAATAAAACACAGATCCTAGATAAACAAAACAAGAACTACTATTCAGCTCAACATGTAGGCTTAGGCATGTAGGTTCTGTTGGAACCCAAACTCGAGTATTTTCTAATTCTTGGTAAGTAGAGGAAGTATCAAGTTTGTTGACCTTAGTCTCATTGATTAATTGAGACTCACTATCTTCTTGATCAATGATGCAAATATTAGCAACTTCCTCTTCTCCATTAGAGTCTTCTTATTTGCAATCATTCCAGGTTGCCATTAAGGCCTATTTCTTCTTGAAGGTGGTTTTGTGTGACTATTTAAGTCTTGGATAGTCCGTCTTCATGTGTTCGGGCTTGTTGCATTCAAAATACACATGTTTTCTCCTTCTTGATGACTCACCTTTTTGATAAGAAAATTTATGAACAGAGTCATCAGTAGATAAATCAAACTTATTTACTTTTTTTACCCTTTTTGAATTTTCAAGATTTCTCTTGAACTGTTTGATCAACTTGGCAATATCATCATCGTCATTTTCATCTGATGACTCTCTTTCTTTATTTGTTGATTTTAGCTCAATGGAGTTCTTCAGGTTGTCTTTGTCAACCTTTAGGGCCTTCATATTGATCTTATGGGTAATGAGTGAACCAACGAGGTACATAGTCATCGTGGTGATCTTTTTAGATTCCTCGATAGCCAAAACTTTGGCTAGCCACTCCCTTAGTAAATATATTATCATCTTGATCACCAGACCAGTTTGAGTGAATTCTTTTCCAAGTGACTTTAACTTGTTCACTATTTCAATGAATTGATTAGTCATATCCAACATGCTCTCATTCATCCTGAAAGATTCAAAAGAAGACCTCAATATGTATATTTTAGTTAATTTAACCTTACTCGTATCTTTGAAAGCAACCTCTAATTTGTTCCAGATTTCTTGGATAGTTTCACAAGCTTGGATCTGGTCAAATTGATCTTTATTAATTCCACAGTAGAATAGGTGCATGGCTTTATTGTTGGTTTCCAGTTGAGCCTTTTCAGTTGCGGTGCATTCATCTTCATCTTTTTCAATTTCAACATCACCAACCTTCTTGGTGTGTTTGTACGAGACTTTTGCAATCACTCTCTAGTAGTTGGCGTCAATGCTTTTGATGAAGACCATCCATCTCTTCTTTTAGAATGAGTAGTTCGATCCATCAAAGATTAGAGGGTTGAATCTAGCTAGTTGCTCAGTCTCTATAGAACTAGTATATGAAAAAATCTTTTAGTAACTTCTTGATTGTTAATCAAGCGGAATAGAGACATGCTTTGATACCAATTGTCAAGAATACCAAGAAGGGAGTGAATTTGTTCTAAAAAAATAAACCAAGATTATCAACACAATTAAATCAAGCATCATATCAAAACTAAAAATGAAATACTAACCAAAATAAAAGAGAAAGGGAAGAGAGAATGAGGAAACAGGTTATAATGGTTCGGCAATGTGATGTGCCTAGGTCCACTTCTTTAATAGGCCTTGCCGGTCTACTGAGTTCCACTATTTAATCATCATTACACTTGCTTGGGTTTTTGGATATGAAGCAAACCTTACACACTTCTTGAATTTATAGGTACCATGCTACCTTATTGAGTGACGCACTATCACCACTCACAATCTTATAGCTTACACGGTTATACAATAAACACTACAAATAAATTAGTAAACTAAATGAATTCTTAAGCTTGTAATTTAATGCTTGAGATTTCTTGATATTCACCACTAACTTTATTTCAACTTCCTTTATTTATAGCCTTCATCTGTTCTTTCAAGGAAGATAACTATAAAATTTGCTGCTTTGAGATTTCGGAAAAACTTCTAAATTTATGACAGAGATCCTCTTTAAATATATCTCTGTCTAACTTCCAACGGGTGTCTTTAGATGTCTAGCTAGTCACCTAACCAGTCTCTACCCAATCAATTAACCAATCATTTAACCAAACATGTTCATCTTCTATGTAGACTAGGGCTCTTTGGGCTTTGGTCTTCAAAACTGGATTACAAACTGAGTTACCATTATGTTAGGCACCTAGACTTTGCACACATCCTTCTTTAGTCTTTTCTTTAGCAAATACACACTTTTCTACAACTTTTTTCCATCAAGCGCCTAGGCTCTTTCTAAATCTGTTCTCAATTTTCGCATTCTTCTCGGATTTTCTCGGATTCTGTAATCTTCTCAGAATTTTATCTGATTCTGTAATCTTTCTGATACCATCAATGATTGTCTGATTTTGTCCTCTGATAGTGAATGCTTAATTCTACAATCTACAATAAATTTCTGATTCTATAATTAGGTTTTTTATCTTGCAATCTAATAATAAATATCATCACACTTAATAAACCTGTCAGTAATAACAATATGGTTTGTCTACATCAAAACCTCTAAATTGGGATTAAATAAATATGTTCTAACATTACCCTTTATTGCACTTTGATCTTCCAAATTTTGCTGTTAGTTACTTATTGATGAAGAAAAAAATGCAAGTCATTAGAGGGGTAATATGTGTGGTGTTAGTGCTATGAAGAGTATAGTAAAGATGCTTGAAAGGATTTGATGTTTGCCTCTTGATTGTCTTTTAATTGGATCGTGTGATCTCTTAGCTTTAGGTACCTAATCCTATTAAAGATTTAGAAGACGCAAAAGGAATATCCAAAGTCTATTTTTTGGGGGATTAATCCGATGTCTAAGTTAGTATACAGGTTATAGGAAAATTGTATGTAGCGAAAGTATTGAATTTTGGTCCTGAGAAAAATATTATAAATCTTCTTTTATACAGAAAGGAAAAATGGAGAGTATTTATGACGGACGATTTGGATTGTTAGATGGAGAGTCGAGATCGCCCCATAGATTTGAATTATATACAGAAAGAAAAAAAAAGGACAAGATTTATCTAGGTTCGCCCCAGAATAGAGCTACGTCCTGCCAGAAGCTTCTTATTATCAACCTCACAAATCTCTCGTTATAATGTATGCTCAGTACATAAAGAGTATTTATAAGGAACTTAAGACGTCCTAATTAGGGTCTAATTACAATTTTCGTTTTGTTTCAAAACTACGGCTATTCATGGGCCCAAGCCCAAACTACTAAGCAAAAAACCAGGCCCAACTCATGTACATAGCCTAAAAGTTTTGGGATGCTGCCCCCTAACCCCTGCCCGATCTCAGGGGAGTGGGACCCCCATATTCGTCTGGGATTCTACAGATTTGGTCCCGTGAAGTATGCACCAACTCTAACAATCTCCCACTTGGTAAATTCTTCACACACATGGAAAACTTCCCATGACTCTGTTTTTTCAAGCCTATCTTAGTAGCACACCACTCAAACTTTACTAGACTAATTGCCTTAGTCAAGAAATCTACGTTTTTCACTGCTGTATCGACTTTCTCCAAGATTATCACCTTTTCTTTAATCTTTTCCTAAATGAAGTGTTATACCCGTATTCGTAAAGTAAGGGTAAAAAAATAATTTAATAAATATGACATAGAGTTAAAATAATATATATATATATATATATTTAAATGCGAAAATTCAAATTTTAAAAAAAATCTGGGACGTGGACATCCAGAAGGCAGAAAAAGAAAAGAAGAAAAGAAAAAAAGAAAAAAAAAATTGCTGGTAATAGGCGTCGCCACCTGTCACCAGGAGAAGCAACCCTTGCTGCATGTAAGGTAGCAATGCCTACTAATAATGTAAATATTGGGCTGCCAATTTTTTAACAAAATTTTACTCTTATATATATATATATATGTATATATATATATATATATATAGACACACACACACACACACACATACATATAACATAGTTTATATTATTACCTACAAAATCCCGTTTGGTTTTCCTTCAATTACTCTATTTCTTTAAATAATTAGGGACCGAAAGAAAGGTTGAGAGAGCAAAATTTTGAAGGGGTTTACGGGGGAATTTTATAGAGAGTCACGGGAAGCTATAAGAAAAACCGAAGGTAATAATATAATGTTTATTTTTGAATTTTTAGCATACATGAAATTTCCCAGAATTCAAAGTGGAAATTTTCAAATGGTGAAAATTAGGAAGAATTGAAGAATAAATTATAAATGTAATATACATATTATGTCAGGTGTTGGTGATCAATAACCGAGGGAAATTGCTGAGAGGAATGGGAAAGGCAAAGAGGTGATCTACAAGTAGCTCTAAGTGCTACGTGGTGAGTTAGATTTACTTCAAGTAATCTAGATAAAAATTAAAATATCTAGTGATAATATTAAAATAAATTATTAGCTTAGGCTTTGGTGGTAGACGAAAAATTGATTGATAGGTATGATAGGAATTTTAGACATGTAGAAAATTATTATGTGAGAAATAATATTTTTGGAATAATAAGTTGATTTAATAATAAAAGTGATAAGTGAAATTCTTGATGAGCTATGGTTGATATTTTGATACGAATTATGAGGAGATGAAATTTAGTGGATCTTGACAAACTATGATTGATGATTTGATGTGATTTATGAGGAGATAAATTTAGTGGATTTTTTTTTAAATTATAAATTGAGAATAATCAGGATAACTAATTTAAATATTTGAATTCCTATTTGTTTTTATGTTATTGTTCATATGCATATGCATTAAATAAAAGAACCGGGAGAGGGCCGGTCTAATTGAAAAACCGTGACAGCCGGTGTATGTTGGAAATAAATGAAAACCGTGACAGCCAGTATATGCTGAAAATAAATACCGTGATAGCTGGTATATGCTGGAAATGAAAGAACCGGGAGGGAGCCAGTCTAAGATAAAAACATGTTAACATATGGGAAGACATTCCCTAATAATAATTCATGCATTGCATCTGTTTTAAATATTGATTGCATTACTGAAGTGCTGAAGTGTTGTTTGTTATTGTGAATTTATTTATAGATGAATGAGTCTCACAGAGAGACAGTTATGGTGAGAAAGAAACATAGAAGTATGATATGATAAGAGCCATCTAAATGGTAGACTTCTTGCTGTGAACCTCATTACGAGCTAATTATGAGAAAATTGATGGTCTTGAGGTGAATCAATATATAAGAAGAAGATATTGATAGAGAATAAGACTTATGATATGTCTAGTGATAGTAGAATGGTATTATCAAGTTATGTGAGATATAATTGATTAAATATTGAAAGACCATTTATATAAATTGAGTACTTCTAGCAAATTTAATTCAGTGAGCTTGTGAAGCTCACCCCTCATTGTACAATGATTTTAAGTAGCAGGTGAGGTTCAAACAAAATCATTATCTGTAAGCCACATACATGTCCACATCCTTAAACAAATGAGAAAATAAAATAAAAATTTGTTTGTAAATATTCATGCATTTTACGTTGAATATAATGTTTAAGTCAAGATCAGAACGATGTATCTCCCCTATTGAGGGTTGAGGATTGATGTAAAAATTTCTATTGGTGTTATTTTTTATTGTTGCATATATGTGTTATGCTGAGATTTTCAAAATGTAATGACACTGTCTCGGGGGTGGCCAACCCAGGATAGGTCATTACATGAAGTGATATTAGATATCAATGTGCTTCGTCTGTGAATGAAATGCAGGATTCTTTGCTAAGAAGATAGCACCTTGATTGTCATATTTGACCTTTGCTGCTTCTTGTTTAAACCCAAGCTCAGCACACAACCTCTGAAGCCAAATCACTTCCTTTCCAGCATGAGTATTGCCATATACTCTGCTTCTGTAGATGAAAGGGCAACAACACTTTGCCTTTTTCTCATCCAACTCACTGCTCCACCAAATAGATTGAACACATATTCGCTTGTTGACCTCCTGCTATCAATGTCTCTTCCCCAGTCAGCATCAACTAATCCTATAATATCAAGATTCTTCTTACCTCCCATACCTCCATAACATAAAGCAAACTCTGATGTGCCACAAAGATATCTAAGAACTCTCTTGATTGCAGTCCAATGCTCTTTCCCAGGATTAGACATATATCTACTCAATACTGCCACTGCTTGGGAAATATGTGGTTTCGTACACACAATGGCATACATCAAGCTTCTAACCACACTAGCATAAGGTATGTGCACCATATATTCAGCTTCTTCCTCCGTCTTCGGACATTGTTTCACATATAACTTAGTTCCCAAAGGCATGGGAAGCCTGCATAACTCAACATACTCATTTATTTCTCCATGGGTGACCGATTGAGTCTCTTGGCCACCCCATTCTGTTAAGGTGTATATGGAGTTGTTTTCAATCTTGCAATGCCGTTTGCCACACATAATTTCTCAAACTTGTCTGAGAAAAATTCCCCTACATTATCTATTCTTAATACTTTTATCTTTCTTTCCATATGATTTTTTACCAAGGCTTTAAACTCACGGAACTTATCAAATGCTTCAGCTTTACTCTTAATGAAATAAATCCATGCATACCTTGAAAAATCATCAATGAAAGAGACATAATACCTTGAATTTCAAGAGATTTGACCGAAACTAGCCCAAATACATCACTATGTATTAAATCTAGAATACCCTTTGCCTTCGTGCCAGCGGACTTAAAACTCACACGGTTCTGCTTGCCATGTAGACAATGCTCACAAAAACCGAATCCCATGGAGCAATCTGGGAATCTTTTCACCATCTGCTTTGACGATAAATTAGATAGTCCTTTTTCACTGATATACCCAAGCCTCTGATGCCACAACATAGAGGACATCGCTTCATCATCAGTCACCTTCTCAGAGATAAAAGCTCCACTGCACTGACTTTGTACTATATTTCCCAGCAGCTTGTACAACGTACCATAATGAACACCTCGTGCATTTACTAACAATCCATCATTTGCATGAATTTTTGTCACAACTGAAATTAACTCCCTCATCTACCATCTTGCTGACTGATATTAGGTTCTTGTTGAGACCCGGAATATGCATCACGCTTGGAAATGTTATGACCGTCCCATCATTCATCCTCAACTTTACCTTCCTAAGACCAATAATTTTCACCGGAGAATTATCTCCCAATAAAATATTTCCCCCATAAAAGGTTTCATACTCACGAAACCAGTCCCTCTAAGGTGTCATATGAAATGATGCTCCTATGTCAATTATCCAAACACTTTGGTCTGATTGAGCCAAACAGGATGCCATATTTAAGTCACCAGCATCATCATCATACTGGTTCTTCTTACCTAAAGCTGATATCTCGCCTGATCGCTTTTTAAGGTTCATACTCTTACTTTTGCACTCATTCTTTAGGTGCCCAGGCTTCCTACACTTTCAACACTTTAACTTAGATTTATCCCTACTTTTCAATTTTCCCCTGAACTTGGGTTTATCACCAGACCACTTGTAGTCTTTATCATGGGTTCGCTCTCTCATAGATAAGGCCTTATTTGACAAGTTTTTTGTACCCTGCCACCTCATATCCTCAGACAATAGGGCTGCCATGACATTCTCAAAAGACAGATCAATCGTACCACTACCAATCGCAACTATCAAGTTATCCCATGAATCAGGCAGTGAACAAAGCAGTGTACTAGCCTTATCATCATCCATCACATCAACACTAATAGATAATAACTAACCTATCAAACTGTTAAAATCATGTAGATGAACAGAGAAAGAATCGCCCTCAGCCATACGAAGGTTGTACAACTTCTTACGCAGAAATAGTTTGTTTACCAGAGATTTACTCTGATAAAGGCTTTCTAGCTTCTTCTAGAGATCTTTCGTAGTCTTTTCTCCATAAAAATTTATCAGGACAAACTCGGTCAGGCATAGTTGAATCAGACTTCGTGCCTTCCGATCGAGCCTCTCTTTTTGTAATGGTCATTGAAGATGATGTCAAAATGACTACCGACGACGCCACTGCCATGGACACCGTACTCCTTGGTATCTAATCAACTATGATTGTCCATAGATCCCTATCATGAGTAGATCCTCCATCTTCAGTTTCCATAACTCGAAGCTCTTCCCTCTAAACTTCTCGATTTTAATCCGTGATCCAAGCGACATCTCTGATCGTTAATCCTCGAACACAAGGCTCTGATACCAATTGAACGTGTTTGTCCGGGGTTCTATAGATCTGGTCCCGTGAAGTATGCACCAACTCTAACAATAGGTTTAGTATGATTTTACCTTTTTGCCCTTGAATTTTTCACATTTTACCCCTAGTTAACGAGATGATGATTTTGCCTTTGAACTTGCCATGTGTTATCCTTTCATTAGAGAATGGAATTTACCCACAACATTACATATAAATCTTTAAAGTTTTTAATTTAGTTTTCTTTCCTTTTTTTTTATTTTACTGAACAAGAGAAAAAAAAATCTCCTTTTACTTTTCTTTCTTTCATTACTTTTCTTCCTCTTAAATGCACCCTTAAATGTAAGTAAAGATATTGCCTAAATTTAAATTCATTGGAACTCTATGCCTTGGCTATGAAACTCCAATAGATACAAATTAATTGGTCCAAACTCCAAATAAAAATTTAAACTTCTATTTATGGAGTTTGTTCTTCTCTTAATTTTTAGTTAAGCCTTGCTGATCAAGCATCGATCTTTACTTAGAGTAAGGACAAATAGACTGACGATAAGAGGGTTAAAGCTATTTAAATGTTTTACATAGGTGCTAAGAATTACTTGAACTACACTAAGGCATGTTTAGTAAGAGAGAAAAGTGAAAGGAAAGAAAAATAAGATGAAAGAAAAATAAGAAGATGAATGTTTTCTTTCATGTGTTAAGAGGAAATAAAAAAGTTTTCTCCTACCTTTGTTTAGTATAGTGAAAAGTGTAAGGAAAGAAAATGTAATAATATTATTTTTACCATTATATCCTTTGTTATGTTTATATATATTAATCTAAGTGATTAGATGAGGATTAATTGGTATATTGATAATTCCATCTCTTTTCTATCCTATTTTTCACTCTCAAATCCTCTCAATTTGGGAGGATTATGATTTGTACATATAAGAGAAAAGCATCAATCATATTAGTTTTCTTTAGTCTCACTTTTTTCTCATACTAAACAAGAAAAAAATTCATTCTACACATTTTTCTTTCCTCTATCTTTTCTCTCCTACTAGACACACCCCATGATTCATACAAATTCCACTTTGAAAAAGCAACAAGAATTCGTAAACAAAGTTATTCAAGGAATGGATAAAAATCTCAAGGTAAGTTGATTATAAGCACCTTGTGAATGTGGTATGCTACAACAGTTAAGAAATAAATTTCATCTTAGAATTAATTTCCTTAACTCTTAATTTCCATGCAAGTTATACATAATGCAGGAAGAAAGAAATTTTCCTTCTAAAATTTGGCAACTTTCGGTTGCTTACCAATTATGAAATAACAGTACGAATATGGGAACAAAATTTGTTGAATTACCCACAAATATAGCACAACAACACAACAAGAATTTAATGGAAACTTTAGTGAAATTGGAACAAACTATAGATTGATTCAAATTTATCATACTCGATTATTTCAATTCCACCTTATGTAGAATGACCAGACTAACAAATTATAGTATATGACTATCATATATTTATATTATTTACTTCTACCCAACTAATAGCTTTGAATTCAATTTTAACCTCCAACATTTTTTTTGTTGGTATATTAAGAATATCTTACAGGAGAAATTGCATGTTGTGGCACCGAAACTCATAATGAATGTTAATGTTTATGATATTTCATATTTCTATTGCAATATTAGTTTCCAAGTTTCATATATATATAATGATAAATCAGAAAACTAAATTAATAAAGAAATTAATATATATATATATATTAATTTCTTTATTAATTTAGTTTTCTGATTTATCATAATCCTAAATTTCCGATTTCTATTAGGTTTTATATTCTTAGCCTCTATATATAGGCATGTATCAGTGTTTCACAACACATTAATAATGTAAAGAATTCTTCTCCAAGCCCTTGTTGATTCTATTTTGAGAGTTATCTTGGTGCTTTCACAATTTCAGACGGGTGATTATCATACATACATTTATTTGTTGCGTTTTTGGTTTATTTGATTGATTTAATCTCTTAGTTTACATTTCAGTTCAAATTTGATTTCTTCGTCAGTTTCAGTATTGTTAAAAGAGTTCCTATCCATTTTACTCTCGCTCTTAAGATTTTTTGGGCATGATCTTTCCATTTGTGATGTTTGTATGATCAGATCTAGACTCTACGAAGAAGGTGCTTGCTTGTGATGAAGGTTCTCACTTTCTCAAGTTCCGATTTTGAATCACTGTATTCCCCTTATTTTCGTAATCCTCATCCAACGTTGTGAAGGGGTGTTAGATTCGGGTTCGTACCCTTCACTTTGTTTCGACCCATGTTTGGGTTATTTTTTTTGTTTCTAGCGAGGGCACATGCAATGAGGTTAGCTTGCATGTGAAGAGGAGTTACTTCCACATAGTTCCTCATCAAAGGTTGGTATCAACCTACAAAGTTCTTCATCAAAGTTTGTTTTTCTCGATGCTTCTTTGATTAGATTTATAAATTCAAGTTGACATCCACTTTAGCACCTTGAGTTTGAGGGGGAGGGGACTATTAACATATATGATATTTCCTATTCTTATTGCAATATTACTTTTCTAGTTTCATATATATTAGTTTCCTAATTAGCTTAGTTTTCTGATTTATTATAACCTTAAATTTCATATTTCTAGTACTTTTCACAATGAGAGATCATATGAACACGAGCTTGATATACATGGATGAACACTAATATGACTCAAAAGCTTAAGCTTATGAGTTTTAGACCCAAACCATGTATATAGCCCACTCTTATTTTTTATTTATTTATGATGTGGGATAACTCACATGTGAATATCCTAACAAATCTCCCTTTCATCTTCACGAGCAAACTGTATTTTTTAGCACACATGATAGTTTTCCAAGAAACCATGGATGTATAAACGCTTATCATTCACAAACTCAACCACGACACAGTAGCGTGGGAGTCACATAATTGTGCCCAACTCGAACCAAGCTTTGATATCTGTTAAACCATGTTAAAATAAAATAGATTGAAAATGGATTATTTATATTATTGATATGTTGTGAAAGACTAATATAAGCCTATATATAGGGGCTAAGAATATAAAACATAATAGATATAAGAAATTTAGGTTTATAATAAATCAGAAAACTAAACTAATTAGGAAACTAATACATATGAAGCTAGATGTTAACTACCATTACTCCCAAAAGCTTAAGCTAATAAGAAATAGGCTAATAATGTATATCAAGCTCAAATACATTTAACAATGGATATGGTTGCATATTTAAAAATTTGCATTCGAATATATACGAATTTCAAAGAAATTATTTGTTTTGGGATGGAAAGCACAATCCTGAAAAACAAATGAAGCATTTGGACATTTATTATGGAGTGCAGATCCAAATATCATTAGTCCTACGAACATGAGGGAGTTATATGTTTACCTCTTAAAAGCAACACTTGTTGTGGAGATCAAAGAGGTTGATGGAGCTATTTTTGAGTGCATAAATGTCTAAAATGTTATAATTTGTATACTATTTTAAGTTAAAATATCAAGAGTTGGTTCACTATGAGAAAAGCACCTTTTAATGATGAATTTTTAGCTATGAACACAATTCCATCGCTGAAAATATCTAGCAAAAATTTGTCACTGAAAACAAGAAAATTTTACTATTCTATCTCTGAAAATAATATATCTGCAGTTGATAATTATTTTTTTGTTTAAAAATAATATATCTGCGATAGATTCTATTTGTCCTTGATAACTTATTTCTTGTAGTGATTTTCTTGATGTGTATTGAAATCATTTGAGATCGATAAAAAAAATTAGGATTTACCCATTTATTATTAGTCTAATTTATATGTAATGGAGTATTGCCAATTACTCTTTTACATTTAGTAAACTTCTTAGGAAGATCATATCAGAGTTTTAAATGTGGTTCTTTAGTCTTTACACACTTGAACAAGAAACAAGTTTCATGATAAAAGCTTGGAGGAATATTGTCTTACTTCTAATGCATTAATAGCATGCTATGAGATTTATGATTGATAAGTGCATAGACTTTAGAAAATCTTTACACCATCTTTGTTTCCCCTTACCCTTTCCAACATTATTTACCAGCTCCATTGAATGCATTCTTAATTTCTTAGAATATGTGGTATCACCCTCTAATTCAAAACATCTATCTACTCACCACCTATTTTAATTTGACAACGTTAAATTGTATAATAATTAGCTTCATGTCAGTCAATCAATTCTTACTATAAACCTAGTTCAAACATTGATAGAACCTTAAGATACATGATTTGTCCATGCATGGTGGCAGCGATCTGGGCTCCAATCCTCGATTTGGGCATTTGTGACACGGATTTGAGGTCAATTCATCGCGCTGTCAAATTCTGAGTTCACGAATTATCTTTCTTGAACACACAAGTTGGTTAATTTTTGCCAAATATTAAACACCAAAAAGATGCAAGGGAGGTTTGAACTCGTCGATTGTTAGGATTTTGGCTTAAATCCCTAAATGAAGAATTCAAATTGGTTTAGGAAACGTTTAATTTCCTGTTTTGTAGTTGCTTGTTTTAATAGGAGTAATAGTAGTTTCTTATTAGATTATTGCTTGTTCTAGTAGTAGCAGAAGTTTACTATGTTGTTGTTGTTCTTTTCCTAGTAGCATTAGAAAAGAATCCTCTGTATAACGGGAGTCCTAGAGAAGGTTTGATGCACACTTAAAAGTCCAAAATACTTTGAAATCAGAAGGATTTACAACTAGAGGTAGGTTGAAAGCTTGAGGTGTATTAGGGCTTTTGGGTTGTGAGAGTATCAACTTTATTTTTCTTAAAGTTGTGATCAAAGATTAATTAAGTTGTGAGTTTGTTGGTGGCATAGGCAAAAAGGTTGCCGAACCACGTTAAATTGTTGTGTTCATGATACTTGTTTATTTATTTTCCTATTTAATTATTGTGGTTATGTTTTTTTGCCTAAAATTTGAGTAGGTAGATTTTAGAGGAAAAATCTCAACAAATGGTATCATAGCCTAGTTATCTATTTGGAGAAGCTAGCTATGTTATTGCTATTTGTTGCGTCTGCACCACCATGTTGACAGATATACCTAAATTTGAAATTGTTTTATTTAATGGAAAAATTAATTTTACTGTAGGGTAGACTATAGTTCAAGATCTTTGGTGCAACAAGATCTTGTTAAGACTTTAAAGGAAGAAAAGCCAGAAGGGGTGACTGATCTAAAATGACAACCGATTCAGATGAAAGTTGTGCGTACAATTAGGTTGGATCTTACTCTCGAGATCAAGTATACTATGTTAAAGGAAAATACACCCAAAGCTTTTTAGGATAAGCTCGAGAGCATCTATAATTCAAAGTTTTTTACAAACAAATTATGTCTCAAGAAGGACCTCTACTCTCTAAATATGGAAGAAGGTAGAAGTCTTCATGATCATTTAAATGAATTTAATAAGCTAGTGTCTCATTTGCTGAATGTAAAATTAACATTGAAGGATGAGGAGAAGGCATTGATCTTCTAATCATCTTTGCCAAAATCTTACAAACCATTGGTGTAAATAATGTTGGTGGGAAAATTGACAATGAGCTTAGACGATGTGACTGCGCTCTTTCGTGGGAATGAGAGGTTGATGGGAAATGAGAGCTTGTCTAATGGTAGTCGAGCCCTTACTATAAAGAGTTCTAATAGAGAGCGAGCAATGGTTCAAAGGGGAGATCTAAATCTAGGCCTAGAGATGATAGTGATAAGGAGTGCTTCTTTTATGGAGAGATAAAACACATACAATATTATTGTAACACCATGAAGAATGATTTAAAAGAGTTGAAAAGGATGAGTGAGAAGAAGAATGATAATGGAAAGAGTGGTGAAAGTGGTAATATCACTGAGGGAAGTGATGAAGAATTGGTGCTAGGTATTGAGCACATTGAAGAAAAAGTTGATAGTAATATTATGCTACTTGATTCATAGTCCTCCACTCACATATTCAATAAGAAGAAGTACTTTGAGTGTATAAAGGAACCTATGCATGTCACAATTGCTACTATATATAGGAAACACAAAGTAATTGATGGTGAAGGAAGCTTAAGGTTGAAGCTCCATGATGAAAGCGTGAAGACACTTGAGAAGGTAAAGTTTACTTCCTCTCTCACTACAAATATTATTTCTGTGGGGGATCTTGATAAGATGGGATATACATAGATTGTGAGCAATGGATAGATGCAAGTTCTTAATCGATCAAATGAAGTTGAAGGTTGCTATGAACAAGAAGGGGTTGTATGTGTTGGATGAGAAGGTTTTGCTTAGAAAATTAGGTGGAGGAAACATGGAAGGACCAAAAGGAAGGATTGCACCAACCAAGAAAAGAGTTAGAGTTATTGATGACATGGAGAATTTGAGCCAAGGTGGAGATTGTTAGGATTTTGGCTTAAATCCCTAAAGGAAAATTTCAAATTTGTTTAGGAAAAGTTTAATTTCCTATTTTGTAGTTGCTTGTTCTCGTAGGGATAGTAGTAGTTTCCTATTAGATTATTGCTTGTTCTAGTAGCAGTAGAAGTTTATTATGTTGTTGTTGTTCTTTTCCTAATCCTATTAGATTATTGCTTATTTTAGCAGTAGTAGAAGTTTACTATGTTGTTGTTGTTCTTTTCCTATAATAGTATTCGAAAAAGATCCTCTATATAATGGGGGTCCTAGAAAAGGTTTGATGCAAAATTAAAAGTCCAAAATACATTGTAAATCATAGGGATTTATATCTAAAGTTGAGTTGAGAGCTTTGGGTGTATTGGAGCTTTTGGGTTGTGAGGTTATGAGAGTAGCAACTTTGTGTTTCTTAAAGTTTTGATCAAAGATGAATATAGTTGTGAGTTTATTGGTAGCATAGGAAAAAAGGTTATCGAAGTACGATAAATTGTTATATTCTTGATACTTGTTTGTTTATTTGCCTATTTAATTGTTATAGTTTTTTTTTTTGCCTAAAATTTAAGTAGGTGGATTTTAGAGGAAAAATCACAACATCAATAACCCTCGATCGGAGAAAAATGAAACAAAGTTTTAAAGATTATCCAAAAGCAAAATCGAAAGGGAGTTTTTAATCTGGAATCATTTTAGGAAAATCATTTTTTTTAAATATTAAGGGGATTTATGTACTTAAAAGTGAGTGGCGGTGTCATCTCGATCTTTTTACTTAGAAAGTGAATCGGTATCTTAATGTTAATTTTTCTATTTTTAACATTGAGAAAACTGATTAGGTCAGAAAATTACATCTAAGTTCGGGAAGTCTATTATGTGTAGGGAAACAATGCACCCAACAAAATCTATTAATTGGTACTTAATGAATATTAGCATTTAATACATATTTTGAGGATCAATATTAATTGCAATTTCTATTTCCTTTTTCACTTACAAAAATATAAAACTGCAAATATATATATATGGAGAATGTTAATTTTCCCACTTAAGGCATAAGTTAGTAATGTGCCTCAATTATATTAGACCAAAATACCCTACCAGCTCATTAAAAATAAGAATACATTAAGTTTTTTTCCCCTCTAATCTCGTTATCTCTCTTCTTCCATCTTTGTTTTTTATTTTTATAGTCACATATATTCTTCGAATTTTATCAAGTCTCACATTGAGATGCAGGTAATTAGAAAAAGAAAATATGGTTTTCCTCCCTCTTCCTTCTCTCCCCATTGCAATTATTTCTCTCTCATCCTCTCCCTATTTCCTTTCTCACTTTGGTATCCTCTCCTTCCCTACTCTCTCTACTTTCTCTCTCCCCAACAGTGGCATCATTACTTTTGGGTCAACTACTTCTTATTTTTCTCTTCAGGCTTTCTCGTTTTGAACCATCTAGGGCTATGTATTTTTAATAAATTGGAAGTTTAATTGTATTTCTTCTCTTAGAAGAAGTAAACAATGGAAAATAGAATCTATTTAGCTATATATAAGAAGATCTATATAAAAATTGATTTTTTGTTACTCAAAATACATATAAAAATCGATTGGAAAAAAGAGTTAAGGAGAAGGAGAGAGAAAGCCGTAATAGGAACGAAACGTAGAAAAATTAGGGAAACTAACTGGAAAAGGAGTTTGAAATAAAAATACTAGTTTGCCCTTGTATTAACCTTTAGTTCTAACTTAGATATATAGGGCTATTTCTATTCTAGTTGGGGTACAATGAGAACTTATGCGTTAAGTGATATATATATGTGAGGAATGCTAACTTGTCATAGTTTTGACACAAGTTAGCACTGTACTCAATTTTACTTAGACCAAGAATTACCCATGTTACCTCACTTAAATAAGAATATATTTTTTTAATTCTAATTGATTTTAATAGGCAATGACATTATGACAATGAACTTTCTCCACAACACACTTCCTCTCTTTTTTATACACAACATCAGACATGGAAGCCCCAAATTAAACAAGCCTCTCACATGTTATAATTCTGCCGAGCCCTGAGTAGGATGACTTAAACTCCTTTTCCATTATAGCTTTGCTAGAGCTTGATCTTAAGTCAAACATAGTCTTTTCCAAAGGCCCACATCTCACTACCTTGCCAACATAAAAACTCATGGACGATGACTTCTGTACATTTTGATGGATTAAGAAATTTTTTGCTCTATTTAAGGAACACCCTAAGCCTCATAAGAACACATATACATAAAATAAAATATGTAACAGCTAATCAATCAAAATCTCCATCAAATTCTTAGGCTTATAGTACCGTTGTTGTGATTGTTTTTCATCCATGGAGATTGTTGATGCCAAAATTAGGTCAAGTCCAATTAAGTCGATCCAAATCAAGTTTGATTAGGTTTATCTAAGTCATGTCTAAGGTCTAATCCACGTCAACTGAGTCCAAGGTACCTGGAAATGAAGCCATTCGAAGTTTTGTTCTCATGGGAGGACTCTCTAATGCTTAAGTAGGCAAATGGTGTAAGAAAGAGAAAAGGAGAAGAGAGATGAGAATATTTTGGGGATGACTGTAATGAATAGTGCACCTGAAAAGTTGTGCTCTTTATATAAGGTTAGGAATCTTACCCTAATGGGAAAATATGGTTAGGCCTTTCGGAATAAAGTAGCTTTTTTCTTTTTGATGTGGTGTGTGAAATTTGGCATTTCTTGTAGGACAAGTAGTATTTTCTCTTTAGTGGTGAGATTAGTTTAATGTCCCCTAGGGTTTTCACGTATCGATCTTTTATTGGGTGATGTATATTACCCCTATCGTATACCTCACACTCCCTTAGAAGCCAGTTTTCGATCTAAGAAAGTATGTCCCAAACTATTTTGCTATAGGCCTTCTTCCTCGGACATCTAGAATTCACTTAGGAATTGCAGAGGTGAAGGGCCATTTTTGGGCCTTCACATCAGTCCTCACACGTGGAGAATTCACGTTGGACTTGTATAGGGTGAAAGGTCATTTTTAGGCTTTCACCTTAGTACTTGGATGTTGAAAATTCACCTTGGATTTGTATATGGTGAAAAGACATTTTTGGGCCTTCACTTTTATCCTCAGACATAGAGAATCCACCTCAGGCTTAGGCACTTAAGAGTTTTTCAGGTGAAATGGCACTAGGGTTGCTTCGAGTTCCCTTTGGTATACCCGATGATGGCCACATAGTCTACTCTGCCACCACTGGTATGGTTGCATACAACTATCTTATCCATTTATTGTTTGAAACCTTAATAAATATGAGAGAGATAAGGGGTTCCCATCTCATTTGCTCATTTTCTCCCATTCTTTCATTCTAGAGCTTACATTTCCTTTTTCCTTGGCTTCTTTAGCTGGTAGCATTTCCAACTTCTCTTCATCTTTCTTTCGTTCTCGGTAAGTGATAGCTTTCCCTTTTTTATTTTAGTCTTTGCATTATGTTGAATAGTGATAACTCCATAGAAGTTTACGATTATGACTGAGGATAGATGAATAGTGGTTGTGGTAATGGTAGCACATCTTGGAGGTCTCCATCTATCTACTCGGATGAGGCCACAATGAGTAATTAACCTGTTGAGGCTGGACCAACAAGAGTTTCATTCCCCTCTATTAAGGAGGCCAGTGCAGAAATGACGATAGACCATATCCATTTTCATTACGTTGTAAAGAAGGAGGTTTGCAACCTGTCGAAGCAATAGATAGAGATAATAAGAAAGATTGTATCTTATAGCAATACTAGCTCCAACTTCCTACGATTGATGAGAGGATTTGTAGCCCTATAAGTGTATATCTATCGTATGAGATATACATATACGAGGACATGCTTAAGGCATATCTTGATTTCCAATGCAATCAAAAATTGTGGAGCTTATCATCCATTTCGTTCTAGCTCTAACTTAGCTTCAATTGATCTCATGGTGGATAATAATAGGATTTGTCGTCTCTCTTCAGAGGTGTGGAGAGGATGTACCTTTCTTTTGTACATTGTTTAATTATTTCACACAATTAAGAATTTTAGGACTCAGGGTGGTACAAGTTCACTCTAAGGAACAAGATGAAGATCATTAAGAAACTCCCTTCCTCAATTCATTAATAGAAGACTAAGTTCTTCTTCATACACTCCTCAAAGCCCTTTTACGTTTGAACTTCACGGGATTATGGCATTTATGACTCCAAGATATATTCTTCGAGTACCTTAAAAGAGGGAGAAGAGGCCAATAACACCATAAAGAGAAACATTCTTGACGCCGATGAGTTGATGGATAAAAGGATTATAGTTGAACATCACTTGAGCACTACAACTCCCAGTAATAGATTGCTTTAGAATTAAGGTTTTATTTTCTGCTCTTATGTCTAATTTATTCAGGTTGGTTCTAATTTGTTTCTTTGATGCAAAGATGGTTAATGACAGAGCCCACCTAATTCAAGTTGCAGCTGCCAAGTTGATGGTAGGTAATGCAATCCTGATCAAGAAGGCTGCCCGAAAGGCTGTTGAAGGTAGTCAGACCCAACTTTCTCTTCCTAGCATTTTCTTCCTCCTTTAGGGGGAGTAAGAGGTCTATGCTTAAAGAAGTTCCCTCTTCCTCAATGACTGAGCAAAGGCAAAGGTTTGGTTGGATGACCTTACTGGAGGCCCTCTAGCAATCTACTGGTCTAAGCTCTTCTATGACAAATGAGGCTCATACCAAAAATTTTCGAGCTAACTGGTCAGTGCTACCAACCAAATCTACATTGGGTGACTCTGTCATGGCTCACCAACTTTTTCAAGGGACCATCTATCTGATAAACGAGGTCATCCCTTCCTAAACCACACCTTGATATCCTTGCTGGTATCCTGAGCCAAATGACCTAAAAAGTACATTGTATTTTCAACTCTTATCTTTTTCCTTTAGAATTCTAGTTAGGTATCTTACGCCATCTTCCTTTCATTATTTTATAGAAAGGTATATATGCTACAATCTCCATGAAATAGATCACTTAAATGTTTGAAATTATTCACGATCTCAAGGCAAAGAGAAAAGAGATACTCGTAAAGAAGAAGTCCTTAGGGGAGGCTCTTAATTGAGCCCGAGGCTTTCGTAACGGCTATAAACATGATTTTAAAGATTTTTATGCTTAGGCTAGAGAGTTCAAGGGGGAGACTACTTAGAGGATTGACCAGCTTGAAGTTAAATTGGCTGATACTAAGGAAGTGACTATCAATGAATTCAAAGAATCCAAAGCCAATGATGATGCCCTATACAACAAGGTCGTCGAAGAGTTGCTAAATGGATTAAGGTCATTTAGAAAAGGTCTTGGACTTTGACCATTTTTAAGCTCCACTTGAGAAAGAGGAGCCCCTCGTTCACACAAACCTGGATGAGGATGCTGCTCTAACTATGGTGATCGTGAACAAGGTCAGTCAAGTACTAGAGCCTCAGGCGTATGAGACTTAGCAGGAGATCGGTGGTCAGGAGGACTAGGGGACTCAAGACCTTTTTCCTTCTTCTTCTTCATTTTTTGTAATTGGTTGCGGAGCCTAACTCATGTACTTACTTTTAAATGAAATGAACTTCTCTATGTTTTGATGTGCTTTTATTGACTGTTTATGTATTGTATTTTTCAATGTCATTTGGTCCTAGTTCATTGATGCTTGGAGTTTTTTTCTAAGTGTTGATGAACTGAATTTTCATGTAGGTCATCTAAATCCTTAAGTTGGACGTTGAGGGTTTAAGCAAAATAAGGGATCGTTTCAGATCTTCATTTCGTTCCTTGAAAATGGAGTACTTGTACGAAGTGAAAGGCCTTTTTAGGCCTTCACTTTAGTCCTCGAAGTTGGAGGACTTGTATGAAATGAAAGGCCTTTTTAGGCCTTCACTTAGGTCTTCAGAGTTAAAGGACTTATACGAATTGAAAGACCATTTTCGGCTTTCACTCTGATCCTCATAGTTAGAGGACTTGTACGAAGTGAAGGGATTTTTTGGCCTTTACTTCGATCCTCGGAGTTTTAGGACTCGTGTGCTTCACTCCGGACCTTAGAGTTGGAGGACTTGTATGAAGTGAAGAGCCTTTTTGGACCTTCACTCCGGTCCTCAGAGTTAAAGCTCTAAATTTTAAGATGGAAAAAATAATAAGGCAAAAAGTCTTTTGATTTTCATTCGTCATGATTACTAGTATGTACAATGGGTAACTCAGCTTTTGGTCGAATCAAAATAAGAGAAGTAAACCAAGAGAATTTTAGCTTCTACCGGTGGAACTTTATTAAGTTCTCAGAGTTCCATCTTCATTTTACTAGAGTGTCGTCCATCCTTTCCAACTCAAAGGTTCCTACCGTGATAACCTTCCTGATTATGGACCTTCTTAGTTTGGCGAGAGCTTTCTATTATTCGGAAGATTGGAGACTAACTTATTCATGAGGACCAAGTCTCCGAGATGAAATGATCATTGTTTGACTAAAGAGTTGTATTACTTGGTTGTCCTCAGCTGGTAGGATGCCAATCTCAGTTGTGCTTCATTTTTTACTCTTTTCATGATGTTAATATTCCTCCTTAACCCTTAAGCATTGTTGTGGGTGTTAAAGAGTTGAACTCGGATGGAAGGTTCTCCCACCTCCACGGGGACCACATCTTCAGATCTGAATTCCAAAAAGAATGAAGTTTCGCCGGTTGGAGATTAAGACATGGTGTAACGACCCATCTTGGGTTGGCCACCCTCGAGACTATGTTGTCACATTTTGAAAATCCCAGCACTACACATATATGCAACAATAAAAATATAGCAACTGCAATTATTTACATCAATCCTCAACCCTCAACCCTCAACAAGGGAGATACATTATTCAGATCTCAATTTAAACATTTTATACAACATAATATGCATGAATATTGTTGTGAGTTTTAATTTACTCGCAAGCGCACGAGTCGTTTGCAGTATAGCGTTGTGCAAGTGCGAGGTCGAATCCACAGGGAATTGCGTTGTGAAAATATAATTTTTAATCTAAACTAACTCTATTTTAACCTAGTTCCGAATTGTGAATGATATTGCAAAAGAAATTAAAACTAAATTAAATTGATTTAAAATCTAATAATAAAAAGCACTAAGGTTTCCGAATCCACCCCACCGAAGTTAAGCATACATGTTCTAAAAATATAGCCTATCAAAACATTCAATGAATCCAACTATAAGACAAAAAACAAAGAATATCCCAACTAAACCAAAAGCACCCGATGTATCCGCTCTTAACAAATCACAAAGGGAATCCAATTTAATCGAAAAGCATTCAATGTATCCATCAGATGAAACACAAAGAAAATCCAACAGACAATTTAAACTCAATCAATTATAAGATTAACTCAAATAATTGACAGAACATTTATACTAAAAATTGCCAGATTTGTACAAGCAAATCTGAACTACTACGCCAAACAACGGCGGGGCTTCATCTTCAACCTTAGCTGAAGAGTCTAGCCACTCATAACTATAAAACTATAATAACAAGTGCTAAACATTTAAACTAAAACAACTGAATATAAAGAAATAAATAAAAAACTTTACATGAGAGAAATTCCACTCGCTGACGGGCGGCGCTTCCCCTCGTGGTAGCAATGCCTTCGGGATCCACCAGAATGCTGGCGGACATCCACCGGTAAACACCAAAGTGGCTTAGGAATTGTACATTGGATTATGAAGCCAAATGGTGTTTATATAGGGGGAGACCCGGAGTAAAACAGGTTGCAGAAACGATGTGGGATACAGGCCCGTGTGCGCTCGATCGCAGTGTGGTGCGATCGATCGCAGGTACGATCGATCGCATGTCTTGTGCGCACGATCTCTTGTGCGCTCGATCGCATGTCTGCTGCGATCGATCGCAAATGCACTGAACTTCAAATATTTCGATGTGGGATGTTGACCTTGCGCTCGTTCAAAGGCAGGTGCGCTCGAGCGCAGGTGCGCTCGATCGCATGTCTGTTGCGATCGAGCGCTATGTCTCCAGAAGCTTCAAATCAACCTGAAATGCTGCACTTTCTCCACAAAGCTGTAAAAACACACAAAACACAAGAAAAACGTAAAATAAAGTAAAATAATACTAACTAAGAGCATAACAAATATAAGTTAAGGGTCTAAAATATGCAATATTTTAGACTCATCAAATACCCCCAAACTTATATTTTGCTAGTCCCTTAGCAAAACAAAATAAAAGACTCAATGAAAAACAAAGAACATAAAGATAAAGTCATCACTCATGGTATCCAAAAATTTAAGGAGCACACATCATCATGATATTCATTCATAAGCAAGCTTAAAAAGGTAAACCCATCTTCGCAATGAATAGAAATGTTAAAATCTAATTACTTACAAAAGGCAGGATAAGGCATCACAAGCTTGAATCAGTGTAAGGTGAATTAGTACATAAAAATGAAGCTTCCAAGTAATTCTAATGTGTAAGCTCCATGTCTCAAGATTCACCGAATTTCCCATCAAAAATGAACGAAAAGGCATAGTTTTTATTTTATTCTCTCTTTTTTTTTTTTTTATTTTTTTTATTTTTTTTATTTTTTTTATTTTTATTTTTATTTTTTTTTATTAAGGCACGGCTATGCTTAGTTCCCTTGAGCTTTCTAATTGACCCATGTAGCGAGTGTTAAGTCAATGACTCCCAAACCAGATGGTTTTAGGGCATTAGGTGTAAAGACACCCCTAAGGACTTACTAACTCAAGTCAAAAAGGCTACGAAATTAAACCGACCTTAATATTACCAAGCAAAATTTCACCTTTTGACGTGAACACTCACTGCTTACTGAGGCAAGAGGTCCAGTTACTCAGCGAAAAGTTTATTGATAAATTTTTTTTTTTTATTCATATTTTCCTATGCCCAAGAGTTCATCCAACAAGTCATCCAGTTTCAGTTAAGATAAGGAAAAATACACATTAAAATCACGTGTCATACCTCACATAATTTGTGCTAATGTGCTCGTGTGAGATTAGATCAAACATGTGAATTCTCAAAATGCCTAAAGTAAGTAACTAAATTTTAAAAATTTATCACCAGATCATGTGTTCAAAATGTTAAGCTCACCAATGACATCACATCACAGAAAATGTTTAGATCAACTAAAATTTCACGATAACATGAGCATGCATTTATCTCTATGACGAAAAGACAACAAATTAGGACAAAGTGTGTGATGTGTCTCCCATACCCCCAAACTTAAATTACACATTGACCCCAATGTGTGACTAATATGGAAAGAGCTGACCTGAGATATGGAGAACTATCTGGACTGGTATGGCTCATAGCATACCCCCAAACTTGAACTGAAGTACGCTTTGTCCCTGAAAAATAAAAACTGGAAAACAAAAATACTGGAAACAACATTAATCATAAAAATGCAAATTAATAAATAAACAAAAGAAAAGATAAGCTGTGGGGTGCCTCCCATGAGCGCTAAGTTTAACGTCTTCAGCCAGACCCAACATTAGTAAACATGCCCAACTAAGTGCTCCACCATCTGATCAATAAATGGGAATGAAAAATGATCAGGCCTAGTGGCAGCATTCAATTTACGGTAGTCTAGACACTTTCTCCATCTTGACTGCACTCGAGTTGGAACCAACTCGTTGTCTCTATTTACTACCGTAAATTCAGCACGTTTGGGCACGACTGAAATCTGGCTCACCCACTTGCTATCAGAGATGGGATAAATGATCCCTGCCTCTAACAGCTTAATATCTTCCGCCCTCACAACCTCTTGCAAAGCAGGGTTGAGCCTTCTTTGTGTCTCCCTCGATGGCTTGGCATTCTCCTCCATATGTATCGTGTGTATTACCAACGAGGGGTTGATTCCCTTGACATCCTCAATAGTCCAGCCTATAGCTTCCTTATGCTCTCTTAAGATGTCCAATAATTTCTCCTCTGGAGCATCACCCAAATCTAAAGCTATCATTATAGGCAAAGAATCTGCTGGACCTAGGAACTTATACTTAAGATTGTCTGGTAAAGGCTCAAGTTCCTTCTGGGGGGTTTCAGGTGCGGCGGTCTCCTCATTCTCATTGCTTTCTCGAGGATCAGACTCCAAAATGATATTTACTTCATCGAGTAACTTATCTAAGCCCAAGTCCTCTCCAAAGTGAGCAAAGCATGCCTCCAAGGGATCCTCAATACGGGATTCATCCATAGTCTCCTCTGTCCTACTACTCTCCCGAGGAGCAGACTCCACGATAGTATTTGCTTGCTCAAGTAACTTGTCTAAGTCCAAATCCTCTTCAAACTGAGCAAAGCATGCCTCCATAATATCCTCAGACTTCCTTTCTTTCTTGGGCGCTTGTAGTCTCTCAGGGTAAGGCGCTTTAGGTAAAAACGACCCCGAGAGATCCTTAATAATACGAGTGGCTGTAGATGGCTCAGCATCTCTCTTCTCATTGTTGCCACTCTCTTGCCCTTGGTGCATAGCAGGGTTCTCTTCCACTTGATTGTCCACTTGTCTCCCAGACAAGTATGGGACAGTTGATTGCACTTGATCCTGCCAATGCATTGGAGTTGAAGAATTTCCCACCGCAAACTGTTCCTTTGGGTTAGGATCAGTTTGACTGGGGAACTCTCCTTCCTCTCCTTCACCCACGTAACTTGCGATTTGATCAATTTGACTTTCTAGTGTGGCAATCGCTTGGGTGTTTTCTATTGTTGCACTCATCATTTCACTCATAGATTGGCTAGTCGTTTTCATGAAATCATTGAGAGCGTCCTCCAATGATTGTGAAACCGACACTGGCGCTTGAATGGGAGCTTGGTAAGCGGGTGATGGTGTTGGATAACCCTTAAGCATTGTTGTGGGTGTTAAAGAGTTGAACTCGGATGGAAGGTTCTCCCACCTCCACGGGGACCACATCTTCAGATCTGAATTCCAAAAAGAATGAAGTTTCGCCGGTTGGAGATTAAGACATGGTGTAACGACCCATCTTGGGTTGGCCACCCTCGAGACTATGTTGTCACATTTTGAAAATCCCAGCACTACACATATATGCAACAATAAAAATATAGCAACTGCAATTATTTACATCAATCCTCAACCCTCAACCCTCAACAAGGGAGATACATTATTCAGATCTCAATTTAAACATTTTATACAACATAATATGCATGAATATTGTTGTGAGTTTTAATTTACTCGCAAGCGCACGAGTCGTTTGCAGTATAGCGTTGTGCAAGTGCGAGGTCGAATCCACAGGGAATTGCGTTGTGAAAATATAATTTTTAATCTAAACTAACTCTATTTTTACCTAGTTCCGAATTGTGAATGATATTGCAAAAGAAATTAAAACTAAATTAAATTGATTTAAAATCTAATAATAAAAAGCACTAAGGTTTCCGAATCCACCCCACCGAAGTTAAGCATACATGTTCTAAAAATATAGCCTATCAAAACATTCAATGAATCCAACTATAAGACAAAAAACAAAGAATATCCCAACTAAACCAAAAGCACCCGATGTATCCGCTCTTAACAAATCACAAAGGGAATCCAATTTAATCGAAAAGCATTCAATGTATCCATCAGATGAAACACAAAGAAAATCCAACAGACAATTTAAACTCAATCAATTATAAGATTAACTCAAATAATTGACAGAACATTTATACTAAAAATTGCCAGATTTGTACAAGCAAATCTGAACTACTACGCCAAACAACGGCGGGGCTTCATCTTCAACCTTAGCTGAAGAGTCTAGCCACTCATAACTATAAAACTATAATAACAAGTGCTAAACATTTAAACTAAAACAACTGAATATAAAGAAATAAATAAAAAACTTTACATGAGAGAAATTCCACTCGCTGACGGGCGGCGCTTCCCCTCGTGGTAGCAATGCCTTCGGGATCCACCAGAATGCTGGCGGACATCCACCGGTAAACACCAAAGTGGCTTAGGAATTGTACATTGGATTATGAAGCCAAATGGTGTTTATATAGGGGGAGACCCGGAGTAAAACAGGTTGCAGAAACGATGTGGGATACAGGCCCGTGTGCGCTCGATCGCAGTGTGGTGCGATCGATCGCAGGTACGATCGATCGCATGTCTTGTGCGCACGATCTCTTGTGCGCTCGATCGCATGTCTGCTGCGATCGATCGCAAATGCACTGAACTTCAAATATTTCGATGTGGGATGTTGACCTTGCGCTCGTTCAAAGGCAGGTGCGCTCGAGCGCAGGTGCGCTCGATCGCATGTCTGTTGCGATCGAGCGCTATGTCTCCAGAAGCTTCAAATCAACCTGAAATGCTGCACTTTCTCCACAAAGCTGTAAAAACACACAAAACACAAGAAAAACGTAAAATAAAGTAAAATAATACTAACTAAGAGCATAACAAATATAAGTTAAGGGTCTAAAATATGCAATATTTTAGACTCATCAAATATTTACAAATAAATTTTTGTTTTTTTTCTCAATAGTTTAAGGATGTGGACCACATGGCTTACAGATAATGACTTCATCTAAATCTCAACTCACTAACTATCTGTCCTACCTGCTACATGAAATTATTTGACAATGAGAGATGAACTTCACAAGCTCAGTGAATTAAATTTACTAGAAGTATTCAATTTGTATAAATAGTCCTTCAATTTTCATTCATCTATATCTCATATAATGTGATAATAACATTCTATTATCACTACTTCTATCATAATCCCCATTCTTTATCAGTCTTTTTTTTTCTCATATATTTATTCACCTTGAGACTATCAATTATATCTCATAATTACCTTGTTATGAGATTCACAACATATAATCTATCACTCAGATAGTTCTTATCATATTATACTTTCATATTTTTTTCTCACCATATCTGTCTCGCTATGAGACTCATTCATCTGTCAATAAATTTATAATCAAGAACAACACTTTAGTATCTCAATAATAATATTCAATATTTAAAACATATCCAAATGCATGAATTATTATTTGGGAACGTCTTCCCACATGTTAACATGTTTTTATCTTAGACCGACTACCTTCCCAGTTCTTTTATCTCCAGCATGTACCGGCTATCACGGATTTTATTTATCACCAACATATACCGACTGTCATGGTTTTCATTTCTCAGCAGCATATATCGGCTTTCACGGATTTTCATTTATCACCAGCATATACCGGTTGTCACGGTTTTCATTTCTTACTAACATATACCGGTTGTCATGGTTTTCATTTATCACCAGCATATATCGGCCGTCACGGTTTTCTTTTCTCACCATCATATACCGGCTGTCACAGTTTTTCATTTATCACCAGCATATACCGGCTGTCACAGTTTTCATTTAGACCAGCCCTCTTCCGGTTCTTTTATTTCATTTATATGAATATGAATAATGATATGAAATATGCATATGAACAATAATATAAAAACAAGTATGTATTCAGACATTCAAATTAGCTATCCTGCTTCATCTCAAATTATAATTTAATAAATTTCACTAATTTCTTCTCCTCATATATCATATCAATTTATCAACCATAGCTTCTTTTATCACCTTCATTATTAAATCGATTCATTATTCCAATAATATTATTTTTCATATAATAATTTTCTATATATCAATTATTCCTATCATACTCATCAATTATCTTTCATCTATCATCAAATCATAGGTTAATAATTTATTCAAATATTATCACTATATATTTCATATGTATCTTGATTACTTAAAGTAAATCTAACTCACCATTTAGCACTTAGAGCTACTCGTTGATCACTTCCTTGCATTTTTTTTACTATTTTTAGCAATTTCCCTCCGATTGCTGATCGTCAACACCTAAAAAAATATTTATATTAAAATTTCTAATTTATTCTTCAATTCTTCCATAATTCACACCCTTTGAAAATTCTCACATTGAATTCTGGGAATTTCGTGTATGCTAAATTTCAAAAAGAAAATTCACGTTATTACCTTTTGTTTTTCTTAGAGCTTCCCGTGACTCTCTATAAAATTCTTCCGTAAACTCCTTCAAAATTTTTCTCTTTCAATATTTCTTTTAGTCTCCAAGTGTTTAAAGAAATAGAGTAGTTTATATTGAAGAAGGAAGAAAACAAAACAAGATATGGTAAAATAATAAAACAAAAACAATAAAACTCATTTTTATAAAATCGTTTAACGGCGGCACCGTTTACATTTCATGCTCAGTGTCCACCCTTATTCCAATTTGATGATTAGTATCTCATTGCCTTTGTTTGAGGCAACACCTGGACTTCCAGGTGTTGCACGCCTCTTTTTCTTTTTTTTCCTTTTTCCTTTGTCCTACAAACCTAGATGCTTCAAATTTTTTTTTTCCTTTTTCTTTTTCTTTACACCACCATGTGTCCAGTTTTTTTTTTAAAAGAATTATTTTATTCAATAATAAATCTTTTATGTATATAGATTATTTTAATTTTATGTCATATTTATCAAATTATATCTTTAAGAGCATGGGTATTATAATTCTACCCACCTTATAAAAATTTTGTCCTCGAAATTTCTTTACCTAACTCAAGAAACAACTGTGGATAATATTTCTTCATAGTTGCTTCATGTTCTCACATAATCTCTTCAATATCTTTATTCTGCCACAGAACTTGAACTACTGGAATTATTTTATTACACAAAACTTGCTCTTTCTATCTAAATTTCTCATTGCTACTTGTATAAAAGTCAAACCTTCCTGAATTTCTACAACTTGGCTCGAAATATTATGAGATTCATCATGTCAACACTTTCTCAAAAGTGAAACATGAAACACATTGTGTAAATGCTTCATCTTTGGAGGTAATTCCAGGCTATACGCGACTAGCCCAACTTTCTCAATATCCTCATAGGGTCCCACATACCTCGGACTCAACTTTTTCTGCCTGTTTAAATCTCAATACACATTTCCGTGGAGATATTTTTTTAAATACACCCAACCACCTATTTGAAACTCAATAGGTCTTCTCTTATTATTAGCATAGCTATTCGGTCTACTTTGTGCTACTTTACGGTTTTCACTAACCAGTTTGATCCTCTCAGTTGTTAACTTAATAATTTATGGACCAAATATATTTCTCTCTCCTATTTCTTCCCAACCTATTGGAGATCTACACCTCCTACCATACACTTTCTACTAAGCACTCACTGCTTAATCTTTTCTATCTCTTCATCTCTACCTCGTATTTCTAATAAGCGTTCTACTATGGATGACTGTACAATCATATTTGTTAACAATGATCCTTTATCACTGATATTCAACTTCATTCTTTTCTCTCTTAAATCTATCATCAATTTCACATCATAACTCTCAATAACAGTTAATCTTTCTATAAATTTTCTACTCAAGGCATCAGCTACCACCTTTGCATTTTCTAGATGATAATGAATTATACAATCATAATCACTAATCAACTCCATCCACCTCCTCTGTCTCAAATTCAACTCTCCCTAGGTTGGTAAGTATGTCAAACTCTTGTGATCAGTAAATATCTCACAAGTGGATCCATACAAATGATGTCTCCAAATTTTCAAGCAAGCACTATGGCAGCTAACTCTAAGTCAAAGGTAGGATAATTTCTCTCATGATTCCTCAATTGCCTAGAAGCATATGTCATTACCTTCCCATGTTGCATCAACACACATCTCAACTCTTGATGGAATGCATCACTATTCACCAAAATTCCTTCATCACCAGAAGGAAGCACCAATATTGGAGCTGTAGTCAATTTCTTCTTTAGTAATTGGAAAGTTTTCTCACACTCTCAGACCATACAACTTCCCCTCTTTCCTGGTCTATCAATTCAACAGTACTGCGATAATAAAATTTCTGAGTGAATATTCTATAATAAGCAGGTAACTTCAAGAAGATTCTAATCTCAGCTAACCTCAACATTGCCTTTACCTTTTGTGGATCAACTGTTATGCCATCTCTAGATATTACATGTTCCAAGAAAGTTATTTCATTCAACCAAAATTCACATTTAGGAAATTATACCAAACAATCTCTCTCTCCTCAAAATCTCCAACATAATTTCTAAATGTTTTACATGCTCTCCCTTAGTCTTAGAATACACCAAGATGTAATCAATGAACACAACCACAAAATTATCGAGAAATGGTTTAAACCTTTTATTCATCAAGTCCATGAATGTTGCTAGAACATTAGTCAATCCAAATGGCATCACCAGAAACTTATGACCATAACATGTCCTAAAAGCAGTCTTAGACATGTCTCCTTCTTTTATTCTCAAATGGGTCATGTCTATCTTAGAAAATACCTTTGCTCCCTATAACTTCTCAAATAAATCATCTATCATGAGTAAAGGATATTTATTCTTAATGGTGATCTTATTCGACTATTTATAATCTATACACCACATCATTATTCTATCTTTCTTCTTTACAAACAATACAAGGGCTCCCTATAGTGACACACTTGGTCGAATAAATTGTTTATATAACAACTTTTGAAGCTGAACTTTCAATTCTCTCAACTCAGCAGGTGTCATTCTGAGAATTTAATCTGGTATCACATTAATAGAGAATTTAATCTCCCTACTAGGAGGCAACTAGACAACTCATCAAGAAATACATCAGAAAAATCTTCACTACTAAGATTTCTTCCAACTCTCTACTATCATTTCTAAAATCTACCACACATGTCAAATACCCCTCACATCCTTTCCTTGACCATTTACTAGTAGTCATAGCAAAATAAGATAATTCAAAAGTATCTTACGTTCTCCCCAAAACTAAATTCCTCTTATCCATATCCTGAACACTACATTCTTTCTGGAACAATCAACCCAATATGTCGACAACTAATTCATTCCCAAAATCAAATGAAATTATATCATATTCAAAGGTAATAAATCAACTTCAAATTCTCTATCACCGATATAAATCACACAACCTTTGTAAACATTTATGATTATCACTCTATCTCTAGTGGGAACTTCAACAATAATATTATGTAACAAAGGACTAATACATGCATAAATAGACTTCATAAATACATTGGATGTAAAAGAATGAGTTGCACTAAGATCAACCAACACTGATATGTCCGTATTTTCTACATACGCACCTCAATTTAAGACAATTCTGGGATAAATATCTCATATGATTACATCTCTAAAATGTTATAGGCTTTCTATCACATTACCACATCCTTTAGGTAGTACACTCCCACCTCTACCATAACTTCATGTTCTCACAGTCTATCTCCTAAATCTAGGGGTCCCACCAACATTAGTTTGAATTATAAAAGCTATGGATCTAGCTTACCTTTAACTCTGCATTATAGGTCTTTCTTTCACACGGACGACTCTTCTAGGGTGGCCTCCTACCTTGTACACTCATACTACTACTACCTCTAGAACTTTCATGTCTAAGTCTCTTCAACCACTCTCTTTCTCCCCCTTAAACTCCATTACATCTTTCTCAATCTAAAGTGCTATATCCACCAACCTAATATAATTCCTACATTTCATGTCAGATAGTTTTGCTTTAATCTCAAAATGTATTCCATCTATGAACCTCTTACACTTCTTCTTCTTTATATCTACCATCTTCGATACAAACCTTGACAAGGCTACAAATATGCTATCATAGTTGTTGAAAATCACCTTGACAAGATGCCCAGGTGGTGATCTTCCAAACACCCAAGTTTTGAATGACTTGTAGAAATAATTTCAGCAATCGAACACAAGAACAGAAAATCAAAGAAAGAAAGAAGACAAGTAATTTGTTGTCGAGGTTCGGCAATGTGCCTACGTCCCCGTGAGTTCCTCCGAACTCTCTACACTATCTCAATGGTTCTTACAAAGTTACAGCAATCCCCTTCAAGAATCCAAGTTCTTGAAGAAACAAGAAGAAAAGGAAGAAGATGAGAACTTCAACAATGCTCTCTAATCTAATCTAGATATCTTATTACAACTAGCCTCACTACAAGAGTCCCTCTTGTGTTTGTGTCTTTACACCCTTATACAATTCTATCTTGTGTTACAATGATCTCACAATGTCACAACCTGTGTGGTTCTCTCACACACCATTTTTTTACACTTTGAAATGAGGCTAGGAAACCCTTTTTATAGCCTCTTAATTCTTGGACAATCTTGTGAATCATTCTTGACCCTTTAATCATGTTCTCCCTTAAATCTTAGCCCTTAATCATCTCCAAGTGATGCTGTGCATTTTGGCCTTGTGCACACAAGCATTGGAGAGCCTTGAAGCCTGCTCTGTGTGTGTGCAGCAGCTTGCTGTGCGTTGCGGCGCTGGGTGAGGGCTGGTGTATGCCATGCTGTGCGCTGCGGCACTGTTGCTGTGCGGCGTGGAGTGGGTGAGGGCCTGGTGCATTGGCTTCTATGAGGCGTGGCGCTAGGCAAGGTGCGCTGCACCCTGACCTGATGCTGATGCCTCCAGTTGCTATGCGCACACCTCCTGCTTGTGTGCTGAAACTTGCACAATAGTGTGCCTGCGCTTCCCACACTCAAAACTTAAGCACAGCCATGTGTGCAACCTTTTAACCCGCTGAACTTTCATACTCCACATTTGGTTTGGATTTTAACCATCCTTAAACCATGTTTGGACTTCTTCAAACCTTGACCATGTTTGAACCATGTTTAAACCTTAGACAAAAAACCAACAATCTCTACCTTTATCTAAGCGTTTAAACCTGAACCATTTGTGCAGAGACCTTCGGGATCCAAACTCATCTTGAGTCATCAATTAACCGACTCCAATCCTAAGAAGTCCAAGGCAATGATTGGACCTTCTTAAAGGTAGAACCTTGGTGCCTAAATCTGCAGGACTTTTCTCCGTGGTCTTCTTGTCAACATGAATGCATTCTTTCGTACCATTTTCCAGAATGTAATGACACCAAACATCCATATGCTCTGTCTTCTCATGGAACACCGGATTCCTCCACAAGTGCCCCGCACTTTGGTTATCCAAAAATACCACCACCTACTCTTTTAGGACCTCCCACTCGTCCAACAACCCTTTGCACCCTATGGCCTCTTTTATGGCTTCCGTAGCCGCTATGCATTCTACCATGGTTGTTATGAGTGCTACCACTGGCTACCACTGAGCCTCCATGTACCTCAGCAACCACTTCATCCCAAGCCAACGCTCTTTTTCGGGATTACTCACATATTTGCTGAAAACATCCATTGCCCAAGAAACACTTGACCTGTTTCTCTTCCTTTCCCGAATGATTCTCCTCATCCCAAGGATCTTTTGTGCAAGGCTGAGATCCTTCCTCTTGAACTCCTTACTGAGTTGAGATGTAAACCTTTCCATCCTCTTCCTGCTGTTCCAAACTAACAGCCCATCAATGATATAGGTGAGGATACTCACCATCTTCTCCACCTTGTGTCCAGGTGAGAAAGTTTCTGTGAAACCTATGTCTTCTCTTCTTGTGAACCCATTCGCCACCAGCCTAGCCTTGTTTTAGACTTCATATCTTGGAGGGTACCCTTCTTTGATCTTGTAAGTGCACTTACATTCTACAACTTTTTGATTTCCTGGAATTTTCACCAATTCCCAAAAGTTGTTCTTCCTCAAAGAATCCATTTCTTCCTCCATAGCTAGCTGCCACTTTGACGAATCCTTACACTCTATGGCCATAGTATAAGTTTCTTGTTCACTCATCTCTCCTTCTGTCCAAGGAGCTGTTGCATCCGCAGCATCCGCAAACCCATATCTTGAAGGTGGTCCGACTAGCATTCTTTCCTGGTCTCTTGTGAGCTGATAGTCCTTCCAACTTGCTGCATCAACCTCTTTTAGTTCAGCCTCCTCTTGAGTGCCCTGAGCATGGCCTTCATCCAAGGGCTCTACCTGGTCCGAACCCTCTTGCCTTCCTTACTCTACTTGAACTGAATCTTCCTTGATACTATGCTCCACAAGAACCAAACTGGTTTGCTCACTAGCCCCTGTAGGGTTAGTTTTCTCCAAGTAGGGAAATAACAATTCATTAAAATTAACATCCCTACTTATAATGAGTCTTAATCCTTCTTTCTCTAAAGACCACAACCTATACCCCTTAGCCCCTTCCCATATCCTAGAAACACACACTTTCTAGATCCTGGGCTAAGTTTATCATCCTTTTGTTGTGCATACGCAGCACACCCAAAAGTCCTAAGGTTGTCCAACTCAAGGGGTTTTCCACTCCACATCTCCATGGGAGTCTTTTGATACAAAATCCTAGAGGGTGATCTATTTACTAAATATGCAGCAGTAGACACAGCTTCCCCCCAAAAACATTCGGGTAATTCGGATCCATTTAACATGCACCTAACCTTTTCCATAAGGGTCTTATTCATCCACTCAATAACTCAACTTTGCTGAGGGGTTTCCACAACCGTCCTATGTCTTAGAATCCCATTTAACCTATAGAATTGATCAAGTTCTTGGTTAAAAATTTCTAAGCCATTATCGATTCTTATCCCCTTAACTACTCTACCCATTTGAGTCTCAACCAGCCCTTTCCACACCACTAACTTATTCAAGGCATCCGATTTATTTCTAACCAAATAAACCCACACTCTTCTTGAATAATCATCAATTAATGACAGAAAGTAAAAGTTACCTCCCAGTGTTGGTGTCCTTGCTGGTCTCCAAAGGTCCGCATGAATGTAGTCAAGAATGCCCTTAGACTTGTGCACTCCGGTGTTGAAGCTAACCCGGTGTTGCTTCTCTAGAACACAACACTCGCAGAAATCAAGTTCCTCTACTTTGTCTCCACCAAGTAGGCCATCATTGCTGAGAACTTGCAGGCCCTCTTCACTTATATATCCCAAGCGAGTGAAGGGCTGCCCTATCCATCTTAGCCATCAAGCTTGCTGCTTGATCATTGATTTCTGTCTCTCCGATCATCTCATAGAGTCCATCGTTTCTTGCTGCCTTGATCACTACCAAAGATCCCTTGGTTACCTTGATCTTTCCTCCCTCTATCTTGCATGTGTATCCCATAGAATCCAGCTGCTCTAACGAGATCAAATTCCTCCTTAAATCTGGAACATACCTCACATTTTCTAGCAGCCTTGTCATTCCATCAAACATCCTCACCTGGATGTCTCATATGCTTCTCACTTGGTAAGAAATTCCATTCCCCAAGAAAACCCTTTCATTATTGGTTTCCTTGAAATTCTTGAACCAACTCCGGTGAGGGCACATGTGATGAGTGCACCCGAAATCCAAGATCCATTTCCCGCTGCCTTCTTGCCCCTTGCTCACATCCGAGCACACAACAAGAACATCATCATCTTGTTGTTCTGTTTTGGCAACTGAAGCCTCTCCATTCTTGGTATGGCATCCTCCTCTATCCCTTGTCATCTTCTTGCAATCTTTCTTGACATGACCCTTCTTATGGCAGTAGTAGCAGTTCTTCCCTCCAAATCTCAGTTTGGAATGCATTCTCCCATGGCTTTCTCCTCTACCTCTATCCCGGTAGTAGCCATGCATGCTGCTGTGCACTCTCCCATGGCTCTCTCCTTTACCTCTGTCCCAGTAGTAGCCATGAATGTTGTTGTGCACTTTCCCATGGCTCTCTCCTCTACCTCTGTCCCGGTACTAGCCATGCTTGCTGCCATACCAAGTTGCTGGCCTTCTTTTAAAGAACAGCTCTTTACCACTTGATGCACTCCTTATCTTGGCATCAAGATCATCTTGCAACTCTTTCTTAGGATCAAATTTAAAAGCAAAGATTCATTTACAAAGATACCTCTTACTAGGGAGAGTCTTGGCAAGAAACAACTCATCTAGTTTCTTCCATATTGCAGCTGGATCTTCCGAGTCTCCGCAGTCTCTTGTGACATTATCCGACATGTGCAAGAAGATGGTGTTGTATGCCATCTTCTTCATCTCAATCCGCTGGTCCTCCGTGATACTTGTTGGAAAAGCATCATCTTCTCCAAGAGCCAAGTCCATTTTCTGTTGCACTAGAACCGCCTTGATCTTCCGCTTCCAAAGGGCAAAATCTCCCTTTCCATCAAACTTCTCAATACTGAAATTTGAAGCCATCTTTGCGGACAAGATTCTCGATTTATGCACTACCCACAAATGCTTTCTTCAACCTCAATAACATAGATCGAAGATGGATCTTAACATCGTTCTTAAATCAACCTTCAAGAACACGATCAGATCTTGATCTTTACACCGTTCTTGAATCACCCAAGAAGTTTAATATTTGATTCTTGGAGTCTTGGCTCCATACCTTCTACTTCTTGCTCCGATAACCAGCTGCTTAGCTCTGATACCACTGTTGGAAATCACCTTGACAAGATGCCCAGGTGGTGATCTTCCAAACACTCAAGTCTTGAATGACTTGCAGAAATAATTTCAGTAATCGAACACAAGAACAGAAAATCAAAGAAAGAAAGAAGACAAGTAATTTGTTGTCGAGGTTCGACAATGTGCCTACGTCCTCGTGAGTTCCTCTGAACTCTCTGCACTATCTCAATGGTTCTTACAAAGTTACAGCAATCCCCTTCAAGAATCCAAGTTCTTGAAGAAACAAGAAGAGAATGAAGAAGATGAGAACTTCAATAATGTTCTCTAATCTAATCTAGACTCTCTCTATCTTATTATAACCAGCCTTACTACAAGAGTCCCTCTTGTGTTTATGTCTTTGCACCCTTACACAATTCTCTCTTGTGTTACAATGATCTCACAATGTCACAACCTGTGTGGTTCTCTCACACACCTTTTTTTTACACTTTGAAATGAGGCTAGGAAACCCTTTTTATAGCCTCTTAATTCTTGGACAATCTTGTGAATCATTCTTGACCCTTTGATCTTGTTCTCCCTTAAATCTTAGCCCTTAATGATCTCTAAGTGATGCTGTGCATTTTGGCCTTGTGCACACAAGCATTGGAGAGCCTTGAAGCCTGCTGCGTGTGTGTGCAGCAGCTTGCTGTGCGCTGCAGCGCTGGAGAGGTGAGGCGCGGCGCTGGGCGAGGGCTGGTGTGTGCCATGCTGTGCGCTGTGGTGCTGGTGCTACGCGGCACGGAGTGGGTGAGGGCTTGGTGCACTGGCTTCTATGAGGTGCGGCGCTGGGCAAGGTGTGCTGTGCCCTGACCTGATGCTGATGCCTCCAGTTGCTGTGCGCACACCTCCTACTTGTGTGTTGAAACTGGCACAGCAGTGTGCCTGACCTTATCACGCTTAAAACTTAAGCACACATATGTGTGCAACCTTTTAACTTGCTGAACTTTCATACTCCACCTTTGGTTTAGATTTTAACCATCCTTGAACCATGTTTGGACTTGTTCAAACCTTGATCATGTTTGAACCATGTTTAAACCTTAGACAAAAAACCAACAATATTGAACCACAGTCAACATATTTTACTTCAAATAAATGGATTCTCTCTTCTGTTGGGCTCTGCAAGTATCTGAGCAATTTTTGTAAAATAAAAAGCCTCCTTAAACCTATTCCAAGTTAAGGTTCTATCAACATATATACTTACTCTAGGAAGAGTATCCTGCCACCATTTTAAAGCTTCTCATTCTAACTTAAATGAAGTAAGGGCGACCCTTTGCCTGTCAGTCACTGGTAAAATACTAAATAATCTTTCTAAATGTTTCACCCATAACTCAAGCTCAAAAGGATTCATAGATCCTTTAAAAAAAAACCCAGTATTCAACTTAATATATCTAACAATCTCCCAGCATCTTGTGCATAAACTCATATTTCCCCTTTTAAACGTTTACCATTACTGGATTTACAACAACCTCGGGCACTGCTCTAGCCTGTTCATCAAGTCTATGCTATAGACTATTAACTCTATCATTTGTTACATTCATTTTCTCAAGAGCATGAGCAAGAGCTTCTCTTAGCTCATCTCTTTCAATTCCATATTCTGTCACACTCCTATTAGTATCAATTATACTATCAACACGTTCCCTTCTAGGAACCATAAACTCAAACTCAACCTCCATCTCAACCTTGACTTGTCTAAATATTGGGACCTACCATGCCTTCACAGGTCAATAATTCTAACTCTAGCTCTAGCATGT
Source organism: Bretschneidera sinensis (assembly GCA_023935145.1). Lineage (NCBI taxonomy): Eukaryota > Viridiplantae > Streptophyta > Magnoliopsida > Brassicales > Akaniaceae > Bretschneidera > Bretschneidera sinensis. The sequence continues at coordinate 49,049,419 of CM043703.1, read as the reverse complement.
CCACGTGTCATCCTTATACTATTCATTAAAATATAATTTATTTTAATCTTCCACTTTCTTTCTTTTTATGCAGTATACAGAATCATAAAACCTAAGGCTCTGACACCGAAATTGTAACGACCCATCACGGGTTGGCCACCCCCGAGACAGGGTTGTCACATTTTTAAAATTCCAGCATGATACATATATGCAACAATAAAAATATAGCAACTGCAGTTATTTACATCAATCTTTAACCCTCAACAGGGGAGATACATCATTCATATCTCAATTTAAACATTTTATACAACACAATATGTATGAATATTTACAAATATATTTTTGTTTTTTTTTCTCATTAGTCTGAGGATGTGGACCACGTGGCTTACAAATAATGACTCCGTCTGAATCTCAGCTCACCAACTATTTGTCTTGCCTGTTACCTAAAATTATTTAACAATGAGGGATGAGCTTCACAAGCTCAATGAATTAAATTTACTAGAAGTATTCAATTTGTATAAATAGTCTTTCAATATTCATTCATCTATATCTCATATAATGTGATAATAGCATTCTATTATCACTACTCCTATCATAATCCCTATTCTTTATCAGTCTCTTCTTCTTATATATTTATTCACCTTGAGACTATCAATTATATCTCATAATTACCTCGTTATGACGTTCACAACATATAATATATCACTCATATAGTTCTTTTCATATCATACTTTCATATTTCTTTCTCACCATATCTGTCTCTTTGTGAGACATATTCATCTGTCAATAAATTTACAATTAAGAACAATACTTTAGCATCTTAGTAATAATAATCAATATTTAAAACATATACAAATGCAAGAATTATTATTTGGGAACATCTTCCCACATGTCACATTTTTTTATCTTAGACCGGCTGCCTTCCCGGTTCTTTTATCTCCAGCATATACTGGTTGTCACGGTTTTCATTTATCACCAGCATATACCGACTGTCATGGTTTTTATTTCTCACCAGCATATACCGACTGTCATGGTTTTTCATTTATCACCAGCATATACTGACTGTCACGGTTTTCATTTCTCACCAGCATATACCTGCTGTCACGGTTTTCATTTATCACCAGCATATACCGGCTGTCACGGTTTTCATTTCTCACCAGCATATACTGGCTGTCACGGTTTTTCATTTATCACCAGCATATACCGACTGTCATGGTTTTCGTTTAGACCGGCCCCCTCCCGGTTCTTTTATTTCATGTATATACATATGAATAATGATATGAAATATATATATGAACAATAATATAAAAACAAGCATGTATTCAGACATTCGAATTAGCTATCATGCTTCATCTCAAATTATTTTTTGATCAATTTCATTAATTTCTTCTCCTCATATATCATATTAATTTATCAACCATAGCTTTTCAGGAATTTCATTTATCACATTCATTATTAAATCGACTCATTATTCCAATAATATTATTTTTCATATAATAATTTTCTATATATCAATTATTCCTATCGTACCCATCAACCATCTTTCATCTTACATCTATCATCAAATCATAGGTTAATAATTTATTCAAATATTATCACTATATATTTCATATTTATCTTGATTACTTAAAGTAAATCTAACTCACCATGTAGCACTTAGAGCTACTCGTGGATCACCCCATTGCCTTTTATGCTCTTTTCAACAATTTCCTTCGATTGCTGATCGTCAACACCTGAAAAAATATTTATATTAAAATTTCTAATTTATTCTTCAATTCTTCCATAATTCACACCCTTTGAAAATTCCCACATTGAATTTCGGGAATTTCATATATGCTAAATTTCAAAAATAAAATTCACATTATTACCTTTTGATTTTCCTAGAGCTTCCCGTGATTCTCTATAAAATTCTCCCGTAAACCCCTTCAAAAATTTTCTCTTTCAACATTTCTTTCAATCCCCAAGTGTTTAAAAAAATAGAATAGTTTTTATTGAAGAAGGAAGAAAACCAAACAAGATTTGGTAAAATAATAAAACAAAAACAATAAAACTCATTTTTATAAAATTGTTTAATGGCGGCACCGTTTACAGTTCATGCTCAGTGTCCACTCTTATTCCAATTTGATGATTAGTGTCCCATTGCCTTTTTTTGAGGCAACATCTTGACTTCCAGGTGTTGCAGGCCATTTTGTTTCTTTTTCTTTTTCCTTTGTCCTCCAAACCTAGACGTTTCAAAAAAAAATTTCAAAAGAAATATTTTATTCAATAATAAATCTTTCACGTATATATATATATCATTTTAATTTCATGTCATATTTATCAAATTACTTCTTCACCCATATTCTAAGAGCGTGGGTATTACACATGGTCCTCTATGCCCACATCGTGTGCGACATCTCTTTGATCCGCTACACTTTTGCATTCTCAAGTCTTTTCTTCAGAGTTTGGAGTATGATACAATTAGTAACCTCGACCTACCCATTAGCTTTAGGGTAGCCACAAAAGAGAAGGGTTGGTCAATATGAAGGTTTTGACAAAAACCCTTGAATAAGGAACTTTCTAACTAGTTGTCATTGTCCATCACTAGGACCCTTGGTATTCTGTACTGGTACATAATAGACTTTCACACAAAGCCTTTGATCTTGTCATCTTAGATCTTGGCTCGTGGCTTGGCCTCAACCCACTTGGTGAAATTCTATCACCATTATCAAGAATTTGAATTGACCCGAGGCCTTTGGGAAGGGTTCAATAATGTTCATCCCCACATGGGGAACGGTACAAGGTTAGTGATAGTCATAAATGCGTTTGCAAGGCGATGAGTCATTGGGGAGAATATCTAGAACTTAATACATTTTTTTGGTAAAGTATTGGGCTTCCTTCAAGAGTCCCGACCAATAGTACCCTTGCTCCAAGATCTTATGGGTGAGGGCTCGACCTCCAAAGTGATTTCCACAGATGCCTTCATGAACTTCCTTTAGAGTATAGTCGGCTTCCCTTGGTTTGAGGCACTTTAAATATGGTAATATAAAAAATATTCAGTACAATTGATCTTTAATTATGAAATAGCGGGCTTCCTGGGACATTAACATCTTTGCTTCGAGCTTGGTCTTGGGGAGCTCGTAACTTTTCAAGTACTTGACTATAGGGTCCATCCAGCAGGGTTTCCCATCTATATCCATTGCCTCAGCTTCTTCAGTGCTAGGGGCAGACAAAATTTACACATAAACTACTTTCGAGAGCTCAAAGGTCTTGGAGGAAGCCAATTGAGCCAAGGCATCGACTTTGGCCTTTTTTATCTGGTGACTTTGCTAACCTTTATGGTCTTGAAGAGAGGTGTGGCTTGCTTTACCTTGGTGAGGTACTTGATCATCCAGGCTCCTTTGGATTCATAATCTCCATTTACTTAGCTTACCATCACTTGTAGACATCTAATTTTGTTCCAATTATTAGAATGCACCATGTGTGGACTCGATGGTTAAATTATGATCCCAAAAAATTCTTAAAGAATGATGAACAATTCATCAATATTATGATCTTGAGAAGAACCATTTATGTAATCTAATTCTAGAACCAAAATAGGCCAGCCATTGACCTTCGGGTCGAATTTGGACATAAAATCCAAAATAGGAATTATCACTCAACCTGATTACCGATCGGTAAATGCTAACTGTTGAATGGTAGTCAACAACTATTGATCGATAGTGATGTAGGGAAAAATTCTCCGTCCAATGACGTAATAACACGTGGCACTCTTCAAGGGCAAAAAGATAACTTTGAAAGAAAGATAAGCAACTAATTAGATAAGGACACTTGACAAAAGGAATAAAAGCAATTCACACCGGAACCCTAATTCTACTATGACACTTAAGCCCATAGATAAGCTCAACCTTATCTCCGGAAAAGTCCTAATCCTATCAGGATACTCAAAATTTAATCTTATCAATAGTTATGTTTTTATCAAGATTATTCCTCCTATACTATATAAGGGGCCTCTCAGTATCAAAAGGTACATAGAAAAAAAAAACACTCTCTAATTTTAAAGCTTTTGTATTTTAAGCCCTATTCTAACTTAGGCATTGAAGAGTTCCCTCGGAGTTTCAATCTCTCCGGTCTTCCAACGACTCCTTCATTCGCAAGGCATAATAATATCAATCATCAAGCTCGTTGTCAATCTACCATCGAGTCTACTCCGGATCCAAAAACAAAATATCAAGATTTCTTCACTACTAAAACCTACACTGATATGGGTTACAACCTTGAGGAGATGGATAGAAAAATAGGATAAGCATTCAAAAGGCGAGGCAACTATATCCTGGACAAGCTCAGCTCCAAAGATCTTCCATTCACCCAGGACATTCTTGAAGCCCCTCTCCCACGACACTTCAGGATGCCCATTTTCAAGGCCTACAATGGCACAACTGACCCTAAGGATTACCTGCAGCTTTATATGACTACCATAATGCTGAATCGTCACCCAGATGTAATACCATGTCGGACCTTTCGTCTAAAGCTCTAGAAGGCCACTAGCACATGGTACTCTTATCTCAAACTAGGAAGTATAGATTCTTTCAAGGACCTCAGTCATGCTTTTGTCACACATTTCCTTAGCAGTAAAAGACCTCGAAAAACCTCAGAAACTCTTTTCAACATCATCCAATGCAGAAGAGATAAACTCCGAGTGTATATCCCAAAATTCATCATCGCATTATGAGAGATCCCATATCTGAACCTGATGACAGACTTTTGCTTTCAAAAATAGACTCAAGTCAGGTTCTTTCAGCTCCAAGCTTATTATGCATCGCCCAGGGATATGAATGAAATCATTGCTTGGTCCGGAGAGTACAAGATCGATGAAGATGACTAAGCATTCCAAAGAAAAAGAGAAGAAGGGAAGGAAAAAAGGAAGAGGGAAGTCACTAAGGCCAAGAACCATCCATCGAAGAAACCTTGGTAGGAAGGTAATATTAAAAGTCCTCAACAATATGATAGCTATACTCCGTTGAATACACCTAGGTCCAATATATTGATGAACATCCATAACTTTGATATTCTCCATTGGCCCTCAAAATCCATATGATTTGGAAACGACAAAGATTGGTCCAAATGGTGTAGGTTTAACAAGGATCATAGGCACAACACCGAGGAATACCAAGCACTAAAAAACCAGATCTAGTACCTTAACCGACGGCAATACCTGAAAGAGTTCACTGGCTCTCATAGTAGAACCCCTCCGAGGTGAAGTTCTGAAAGCCCTTTTAGATGGGGTTTCGAGTAGAGGAATCCAGAGCCCTCAAAGGGATCAAAGTCCGAGAAGGGGCTCAAATGAAAACAGACAAGAAGATAGGCATCATCAAAACTATTTATGGAGGACAACAATAGGAGGACATTCATCTCAGGCTAGAAAAGCCTACACTCGGTCAATAGCATCGATAAGCGTGCCACATAAAAGAGCCAAGACCGAACATGTAATTTATTTCATAGACGATGACATAAAAGGGGTGTAGACACCCCATGATGATGCGATGTTCATCACCCTTCCCATCGCTAATTACAATGTGTAGCGAATTTTGGTTGACAATGGGAGTTTAGTAGACATCTTATACTACGAAGCCTTCCAGAAGAAGAAGCTGAAGATGATCAGCTTAAGCTTGTGGCCTCCTCACTTTACGACTTCTGAGGAAAGCTCGTGTTTGTTGAAGGCAGTATAGTTCTACCTATGACAGTAGGATCAGCACCCTAACAAACCATTATGTTGACGACATTCTTTGTTGTCAAACATCCATTTTTCTACAACACTCTGCTGGGAAGACCGAAACTGAACGAGATAAGGGTCATGGTTTCAACCTATCATTTAAAAATGAAGTTCCCTACGGAGAATAGGATTGGAGAGGTCCGAGGAAGTCAGTAGACATCTTAGTCGTGCTACTTTAACTCAATTAGAGGCCACCAGAAAACTGAGGCCTTACCCATAAAGGTCGAGCATCTACAGGATGAGTTCAAAACCCAGTGAGGGTAATCTAAAGAAGATTTAGTAACTATCCCACTGAATAGAGTAGGAGACGGTAAAACTTTGCAAATCAGGTTAAGCCTACTCGAAGAACTCAACGATTCATTGGTCTTATTCCACAAAAGAATCAGGTTGTGTTCGCTTGGTCTACTTGAGATTTACTAGGTATAGACTCGCATGTTATTGTCCATCGACTGAATGTGGATCTAGATAATAAGCCTGTGATTTAAAAGAAGAGATCATTTGCCTCAAAGCGATAGAAAGCTATAGAAGAAGATGCATATAAGCTCTTTATGGCAGACTTCATTCGAGAAGCCCATTATCTAGAGTGGGTTGCTAATGTCGTAATGGTCAAGAAAGCTAATGGGAAATGGAGAATTTGCATAGACTTCATAGATCTCAATAAAGCCTATTTGAAAGATAACTTTCCTTTACCTCGGTTAGACTAGTTGGTCGACATTACCTCAAGATACGAGTTGCTAAGTTTCATGGATGCATATTCAGGCCACAACAAGATTTTTATGCACCCACCGAACCAGTCAAAGACCACATTCGTCATAAACAAAGGGCTCTACTGTTACAAGGTAATGCTTTTTAGGCTGAAGAATGTAAGTGTGACCTATCAAATATTTTTTAATAAGCTCTTCAAAGAACATATCACGAGAAATATGGAAGTTTATGTGGACGAAATGCTAGTCAAGATCATCAAGGCAGAAAATCATGAGTCTGATCTTTATTGACCCATATTTGATTTTAATAATGACAAAACACTACTCTAATTGCACTAACAGTTTTATCTAAGTGTTTAAACAGCAAAAGCATTCAACATAGAACAAGATATAAGAACTCTAGAATAGGAATTAAGGTAATTGAAACAATTGTAAATCTCTCATGTTCAATTATATAGCTTGATCTGTGGTTCAAATTACAAAAGACTTTGACAAAACTAATCATACAAATATTTTTAAGTCAAAAATAGTTTTGAAACATGAAAAACTAGGTTGAAGGACAACCCAATCGACTGGCTCGATATACCAGTCAACTGGGATATGGGACAGAAGATTCCCAATCGATTGGTGTTGAGGATCCAGTCGACTGGTAACTGGGACAGAAATTCCCAGTCGACTGGTTCTTACGACCTAGTCGACTAGTACTCTCTCATAGCCTAAAAAGTGAAGTTTCTCACTTGACCCAGTCGACTGATAATTCGAAAATATAACCTTTTGAGACGTGAGACTTGAGCATTTAATGCCCCAAACCTACCAAGTCAGTGTCAAATGACTCTATTGATTCAAGGCTATATAAACCCACTTCAATGAGAATTTAAAAGGAAGTAGAGAACACATTCAATTCATAAGATAGCTCATTAATTCTCAAAAGCCTTGAAAAATTTATTGTTAAGCCATTCTTTAAGCTTGTTCTTAACAGAGAAATATTGGTCATTTGTAAAAGAACTTATTGCTATCTCTCAACTACTTTCTTTACAGAAAATTTCATTTATTGTAAAAGAGAAAGAGTTGTAATAACTCTTAGAGTGTTTAGGATTAAACACTTCATTGTAACTTTCGTGAGGAAGAGATTGGCTATAAGGTTTGTGCAACACCCGCTAAGTTGCACAACTAAGGTTTTAGGGATTACTTCAAGAAGGTTCCTTGAAGAGAGTGGACATAGGGTTGGAGAGATTTCGATATTGCTGAACCACTATAACTGAAGTTTGCATAGTCTCTTCCTTAAACTCTTTTACTTTCAAGCATATTATTTGATTGTATGCTTTGTGCATTTAACTGTTTAAAAACTTGCAAGTAAATTAGAAAAAGTTTTTTAAACCCAATTCACCCCCTTCTTGGGTTTGAACCTCAGTTTACAGTCTTGAAGAAGCCTTTGGGATACTCCGACGCTATCAAATAAAGCTAAACCCTAGAAAGTCCACATTCAGAGTCACCTCAAGAAAATTTCTTGGATTCATGGTTATTTAGCGAGGAATAGAGGCCAATCCTGAGAAAATCATAGCAATTTTAGATATATCTCCTCTTCGGAACATTAGAGAAGTTCAAAGTCTGACTGGGAGAGTTGTTGCTTTCAACTGTTTCATGTCCAAATTTGCCAAAAAGTGCTCGTGTTTCTTTAAGGCACTAAGAAAATCTAAAGACTTCGTATAGAACGAGAAATTCTGGGAGGCCTTCAAACAATTAAAGGACTACTTAAGTTTACCCCCTCTTCTAACTAAGCCTATCGACGAAGATGAACTCTTCCTTTATATCACCATAAGATAAGACATGATTTCCTCTTTCTTGATCCGAAAAAAGGGGGGATGCAAAAAACGATCTATTATGTTAGCAAAATCCTGCACGATGCTAAGACTAGGTATCTTCCCATTAAAAAGATGGTGTATGCACTTCTGAACACAATGCAAAAGGTGAGGCCGTACTTCCAATCTCATACTGTCACTTTGCTGACTAACTAACCATAGAGACATGTACTTCATAAACCCGATATCACTAGAAGGCTAAAAAAAATGGTCTATTAAGCTGGGAGAGTTTGACATCCAGCATAAACCCCAAAAAATAATTAAGGCATAGGCTCTGGCTGATTTCGTAGTGGAAACAACACTCTCTGAAATTCCCTCTAGGGTGCAAAAGCTTGAGGGCGAGGATCAGGGGTAGACGTGGACACTTTTTTATGAATCTTCTAGTAGCACCGATAATGGAGCCAGACTTATCCTCACCAGTTCCGAAGGATTTTCGATCGAATATGCTTCTCGATTTGAATTGAAAACCTCAAACAACGAGGCTGAGTATGAAGCACTACTAACCAGGATGAAGCTGGTAAAAACGTTGGTTGTTCAAGCACTGGAAGTATTTAGTGATTCTCAGTTTATTGTCAACCAAATGACTAATGAATATGAAGCAAGAGGGGTAAAGATCATTTGATATTTGTAAAAGATCATTTGATCATAGAATTCCATCTATTTGGAGTAGATGCATTGGCCTAACTTACCTCTTCTAGGCAATCGGATCTGAACCAGACAGTCTATTTGGAGACCCTAGCTTCACTAAGTATCGACGAAAACTCCATCATGCTAGTAATGGAAGAGAAAACTTAGATGAACCCAATCCTCTAGTACCTACAAGATGGAAAACTCCCAAATCAGAAGAACGAGGCTAAGAAATTTCTCTCTTTGGCTTCGCGATTCACATTCATCGAGGTTCAACTGTACAAAAAGGGCCTTACGATTCCTTACTTGAAGTACCTCGGTCTAATCGAGGCTGACTATGCTCTTCGAGAGGTACATGAAGGAATATGTGGAAATCACCTTGCAGAAAGAGCTACGGCCTTCAAGATCCTCCGACACGGGTATTACTAGATAAAGATGCTGCAAGAAGCTACAGATATGGTCAAGAAGTGTAAGATATGTCATGAGTATACTCCGGTACCTCACCGGCCCACCAATCCACTAACAACCATCATCAATCCATTTTTCGTTCGCTATGTGGAGAATAGATATACTCGGTCATTTCCCTATAGCACCGAGACAGAGGGAACACCTGATAGTCACCATCAACTACTTCACCAAATTGGTCGAAGGTGAACCCCTCGCCAGAATCACTGATCATAGACTCGAGAGTTTGTGTGGCAATCCATAGTGTACCAGTTCAAAATACTAAAGATCTTAGTCATAAACAATGGGAAGCAGTTTGACAACTCCCGATTCAAGTCCTTCTGCATCAACCTCAAGATTAAGTATCAATTATTCTTAGTAGGCTACCCATAAGCCAACGGATAATCCAAAATAACCAACAAAACTCTCTTGTAGGGCATCAAGAAAAGGCTCAAAAATGCTGACAAGCAGTGAGTCAAGCACCTATCGAATGTCTTATGGGCTTACCGGATGACTACACACACTCCAATAGGGAAACCTAATTCTTTCTTACTTACCGATCTGAAGCTGTTATCCCCCTCCAGGTCAGAGCACCTTCTTTCCGAGTCTAATACTTCGACGTAAATAACAATGAATATGAATGCTGACTTAATTGACGAAGCAAAAGACAAAGCTCATACTAATCTCACTGTTTACCAAAAAAGGGTAACACGTTACTACAACTCATGGGTCAAAGGGAGCACATTTCGGCTCCACGACCTGGTACTTAAAAAGAAAGAGGTAGCTCACCAGCCAAAAAATAGAAAACTCCTCCCAAACTTGGAATGACCTTACCGTATAAAGAGAGTGTGTTGGGCTGGGACCTTCAAACTTGAGGACCTCAATGATAACCCGATTCCTCAAACATAGAAAGCTGAGAACCTTCAAAAAATTTATCAGTAGGAATTTTTCTTTTTTTTTCTTATTCTAGTTATGTAATTTCGATTAGTTATCGATAAAAACATTAGTTTAACTAGTTATTAATAAATTCATTATTTCGAAATTCATATCAAATTGCTTCACCAAGTTTCTCTTTCTCCCTATAAGCCCTTTCAATCAAGGTCTGGGAGAAAGTGCCAAGATTCCTCTTTCCTTAGAAGCCCTTTCAATCAAGGTCGAGGAGAGAGAGTCGAGATTCATTTCCCCTCAGAAGTCCTTTTCAATCAAGGCTGAAGATAAAGTGTTGAGATTCTTCTCTCCTCAGAAGTTCTTTCCATTGGAACAGAAGAGAGAATGCCAAGTTTCCTCCATCCTTGGTGGTGCCCCTATCTACAGCCAAAGAGAAAATCTCTAATGAGAAAAATGGGAAAGAAGCTTGCAAAAAGTAAAACATTGAAGAAAAGTAGACAATAAGGGTCCATGCCAATACTATTCATAAAAAGATAAAAGTTCTACTATCGGCTTTTTCTTACACATAAACCTAAAAAGCAAAAACAACAAAAGAGAAAGGGACAGATCTACTCGTCCCACACAATATCTACCTCTTCATCAGCACCACAGTTCCAACTTCCTCTGCATCCTTAACAACTTCGGTCCTAACTTCCTCACCATCCTCAATATATCCATTCCCCTCGACAACAATAGTGGCATCATCTGTAGTAATCTCAATCATCGACAAATCCAAGTCAAGATAAGTCTTGGATGTCTTGGCCTTGGCATCCTCAAATCCATCGAGATAGGAAATTCTAGCCTCCTTGGAGAGTAGCTTGTCAAAGGCCATAGAGCCCTTGAAAACCTTCACAGCTCTTTTACTAGCAGCCTTGAGCTCAACGGCTATAGCCTCTGACCATCGATACTCCTCTACAACCTTGCTTTAGGCCTCACCCATGAGTGTTCAAGGACGAAAGTTGGACCCTCAACGACTCAACTTCTTCAAAAAAGGAAAACTGCATATCAAAAGCCAAGGTACGATGCTCCTCCATTTGTCTATTTATCTTGAGAAAATGTTGAATCAACATTCCCGAAACAAAGCTGGCCTGAAGCAAAATAAAAACTAAGTCAGAAAGCTTGAAACTTAAAATTCAACCCAAAGATATGTATTAAGAGCAAAAGAGCTACCTTTGTCCAAAGCTCTTCCAATGTGTAGGCTAAAACTTTGGGAGCTTTCGCACCTAGCTTAACCCGATCCTGGGGTGGGATGCCCATAGTTAAATACTTCCGGGCGATTCGAGCACTTCCCATAACTGAGTCTTTCTTCTTAATGAACTAATTAGGTAGAAACAAAATATTTCCCAATGAAGATCCAATACCTAAAACTGTGCTTCCCAGAGGAATGACAAAAGAGGAAGGATCAACGAAGGTCACAACAAGGGGTGGAAGAATATCACTAGCCTAATCTTCAAAAGAAACTGAGCGATGTTTCCTCTTGTCAGATATGCGATTGTTAATGCCTCTGCCAATTTTTTTCCTCTTTGCTCATTTTGCTTCCCTTAAGAATTAGCGTGACTAGGAGGAATTTTTGTATAAATAAGAAAAGCATAAGAAATCAAAACGACAAGCAAGAAATCAATAAAAGAAAACTAAAGAAGAATACCCTTGTGCAGACAAAGATCTTACCTAGCAAAGTTACTATTGCTTCTAAGCTCGGAAGCATCTATAACTCTATCTACAATATCCCTAATGGCCATCTTCTCTATATAGTTGAGATTTAGATGACAGCTCTTTCCCATAAAGGTTATGTCCCACGTCCGCGGAACTCTAAAATCTCTATCACTCTAAATGAAAAAAAATATATTCTTCCATTGCTTAACAGAGGTCATATTTTTTCTCACCACCGCCTTCTTCGACTTATGTTTAAGTCATACCCAACCATGCTCCATATGGTGGGTAACAATGAATATGTTCTTAAAAAGGTCAAAAGTAGGATAGACGCCAACCTTGTTACAAACACATACAAAACCTACTAACAAACAGATAGAGTTTGACACCAGTTGACAAGTAGATATGTTGTAATAGTTAAGGTCAAATTGATTGAAGGGGTGAAGAGGGAACCTAAGACCCGCTTTCAAAGAGTGTATATGCAAACCTCATATTGAAGGTCCTCATGAAGATCATTGCATGCCCTCTCCCCAATACCGAAATTTCTAAGAGAATATTCGGTTAGAATCCTACTGATAAATGCCAAATATTGCATATTTTGGCCACTTAATTTAAATTTATTAGCTTAGAAATTTGTTACTTTGAGTTGTTTTTCGTTGTTTTACAGGTTTACAAGCTTGGAAAGGAGTTTCACTAAATTGCCAGAATTGCTCGTACAGATCAGTCATTTATGAGGATTAAACTGTATTGATTCAGGAAGAACCAGGAGATGAGCCATACATTCTTGGAAAGATCCGGATGTCTATTTTCTGGAGAATTTTACAGATTAATAAAATGATTTTTCTAGAGAAAGTTATGGCAGTTTTAGTAGACAAAGGTCAGGTTGTGCATGATTTCAGCATGACAGATCAGCCATTTTTGAGGATTTAACTGTATTGATTCAGGAAGAACCAGAGGATGAGCCATATATGCTTGGAAAGATCCGGATGTCTGTTTTTTGAGGAATTTTACAGATCAATAAAATGATTTTCTAGAGAAAGTTATGGCAGTTTTAGTAGACAAAGGTCAAAAAGCAAAAGCTGGAATCTGCAGTATCCCACATTGGATTGGAAACACATTGCACTTGTGATGTTTCCTTATATAAGCCCCTCTTCACTTCATCTTTAATGTGCAAATCCAAGTGCCATTTTGGTGCAATCCGGGGGACGTCTGCTAGCATTCTGGTGGATCCCGAAGGCTTTGCTACCACGAGGGGAAGCGCCACCCAACAGCGAGTGGAATTTCTCCCATGTATAGTCAGTTTTAATTTACTGTTTTTTTAGTTTAATGTTTAGCACTGTTGTTGTGAACTTTAGTTTCATGATTACGAGTAGCTAAAATTTTCAACTAAGGTTGAAGATGAAGCCTCACCGTTGTTTGGCATAAGATTTTCAGATTTGTTTATACAATTCTGATTTTTTTTAGTATAAATGTTCTGGTCAATTGTTTGAGTAAATTCTTATGATTGATAGTTTTTAAATTGTTCTGTTGGATATTCTATGTGTTTCATCTGATGGATACATCAAATTGTTTTTGATTAAATTGGATATCCTTTGTGATTTGTTAAAAGCGGATACGTTGGATTGTTTTGGTTTAATTGGGATATTTGTTATGATTTATTTAAAGTTGGATTCATGGAATGTTTTGATAGAACATGAAAATATATACTTTACTTTGGTGGGGTGGATTCAGAAACCTTAGTGTTTTTATCATTAGTTTTTAAATCAATTTAGTTTAGTTTATATTTGTTTTGCAAAAAGATAATTCAAAACTTGGAATTAGGTTAAAATAGGCTTAGTTTAGATAAAAATATTTTCACAACGCAATTCCCTGTGGATTCGACCTCGCACTTGCACAACACTATATTGTAAACGACTCGTGTGCTTGCGAGTAATTTAAAACTCACAACAAGTTTTTGGCACCGTTGCCGGGGAATTGTTTTGTTTGTGAAATTTTTGTCTAAATTAATTTTATTTTTCTACAAGTTTAGTTAGCATTTTTGTTTTATTTTTTTAATTTTAATTTTAATTTTACTTTTAATTTTAAATCTAATTTTTATTTCTATTTAAATTTAAATTTAAGATTTATTTTTGTTTATTTGCAATTGCCTATAAAAAATAAAAATAAAAATATAAAAAAATTTCCAATTTTTGTTGGCCCATTTTGTGAGTATTGTGTTTTCTGTTTTTGCATTTATTTTATTTTATATTATCTTATTGTTATTTGTATTTTATTTTATTTTATTCTTTTGTTTCTGCTGGTTAATTTATATTAGTGTTGTTTGTTTGGTGTATGCTTGGTCGGAGATCGCTAAACTTAGAGTCAATACCTTTAGATCTCGAATTAGAAAGAACTCTTAGGAGACAGAAGAGAACACTTGTTGAAAGAGAAACAATTGAGATGGAAGAAAATTTTTAGAATATAAATCAACTTGAGAATGGAGAGCAACCTAGAGCTTGGAACGTGGACTTCACTACATCCCTTAGGGATTTGTTCGCACCTGTTGTGACTAACTCGCCTTAGTGTATAGTGTTATCACCAACCAATGCTACCCATTTTAATCTAAAGCCACATCTTATCCAGCTTTTACCCTCATTTCATGGCTTAGATCTTGAAAATCCTTACAGTCATGTGAAGAAGTTCAAAGATATTTGTGCCACATTCAAGTTCCAGAACTTCTCTGATGAGTCGGTCCATCTTAGGCTTTTCCATTTTTCTCTTCACGATAGAGCTAGGTCATGGTTGGATTCCAACACGCCCGGGTCTATTACATCTTGGGAAAGCTTGTTGAGTAAGTTTTATAACAAGTTTTTCCCAATGTCTAGAGTGAATGAGTGCCGAAAATAGATTAGTTCTTTCACTCAAGAGGAGGATGAGAAGTTTCCTGAGAGTTGGGAGCGTTTCAAAGAGTTACTGATCAGATGCCCTCCACATGTATATGAGAAGTGGAGACTCGTTCAGTTCTTCTACCAAGAGTTGACTCAACCCAACCGTAGCATGATCGAGTCTATGAATGGGGGGCATTCTTAAGTCTGACGGGGGATGAAGCATACAAAGCATTGGACAAATTATCCGACAACTCTTAACAGTGGGATTTTTTAAGCTGTCGGGACAAGTTCATTCATGATCCTAAGAAAGGAGGTATCTAGGAGATTAAGGAGGACACTGACTTGAGGATAAAGATAGATGCTCTCATCAAGAAGGTTGATGCTATCGTTGTGGGCCAATCCATCAATGCAGCCAATACATTCAATGTTGATAGCTGTTATATCTGTGCTAGTCCTACACATTTAGCACAGAATTGTCCATCTATGCCGGCTTTTACCGAGTATCCCATGGAACAAGTGAACACTTTTAATGACTATCAGATGCAATCAAATGGATCTTACTCCGAGCCTTACAATGCAGGGTGGCGAAACCACCCTAATTTTTCATGGGAGCAGAACCAACCGATGAATCAGGGAGGAGCCCTTCATCATGCTCACAATCAATACCCTCCCAGATTTTCTCCACCAGTTTCAAGTCATGGTTGTTTAATCCATCCAGCACCATCACTCGCTTACCATGCTCCCACTCAAGCACCAACATCGGTTTCACAGTCTCTAGAGGACACCCTGAAGGATTTCATGAAGATGATCAGCCAATCTATCAACGAAGCGAGGAGTGCAAAAATAGTAAACACCCAAGTAATTGCTAAGCTAGAGAGTCAAACGGGTCAAATCGCAAGTCATTTGGGTGAAAGAGAGAAGGGAATGTTCCCCAGTCAACCCGTGCCCAACCCAGAGGGACACTTTATGGTTGGAAATTCATCAACTCCTACGCACGGGGAGGAACAAGTGCAATCGATTGTCACATTGAGGTCTGGGAGACAAGTGGACAATCGAGTGGAAGGGAACTATGCTATGCAGCAAGGGCAAGAAAGTGGCAACAAGGAGAAGAGAGATGCTGAGCCATCTACAGCCACTCCTACTATTAAGGATCCTCTTAGGTCATTTATACTTAAAGCGCCTTACCCTAAAAGATTACAAGCGCCCAAGAAAAGAGGGAAGTATAAGGATATTATGGAGGTGTTCAAGCAGGTCCAAATCAATATCCCATTTTTGGACGCCATCCAACAAGTACCATCGTATGCTAAGTTCTTAAAGGGCTTGATCACTGTCAAGAGGAGGATGAATGTCTTGAAGAAGGCATTTTTGACCGAGCAGGTTAGCTCAATCCTTCAATGCAAGCTGCCCATCAAGTATAAGGACCTGGGGTGTCCTACCATCTCATGCATGATAGGAGTTAGCTAGATTGAGAGGGTTCTTTTGGATCTAGGAGCGAGTTTGAATCTTCTACCCTACTCAGTCTATTTTCAGTTGGGGTTAGGAGAATTGAAGCCCACATCCACGACGCTTCAATTAGCTGACAGGTCAGTGAAGATACCACAGGGAATAATTGAGGACATTTTGATAAAGGTTGATAAATTTTATTTCCCCGTGGATTTTATTGTGCTTGACACAGAGCCGGTTCAAAATGTGGGGATTCAGATACCAGTGATTCTAGGGCGACCATTCTTAGCCACGGCTAATGCCCTGATAAATTGTAAGACATGGGTGATGAAGATTTCCTTCGGAAATATGACAGTGGAGCTGACTATCTTTGATATCAGTAAGCAACCATTGGAATATGATGAAGTGAGAAATGTATGCTTGATAGAGGAGATTATTGAGGAGACTGTGGATGAATCAAGCATTGAGGACCCTTTGGAGGCATGCTTTGCTCAGTTTGGAGAAGATTTGGATTTGGATAAGTTACTTGAGCAAGTGAATGCTAATTTGGAGTCTGCTCCTCAGGAAAGCAGTGAGATGGAGGAGACCGCATCACCTGAGCCCCCCCACAAGGAACTTAAGCCTTTACCATACATTCTTAAGTATAAGTTCCTAGGTCCAGCAGATTATTTGCTTGTGATTATAGCTTCAGATTTGGTTGATGCTCAAGAGAAGAAATTATTGAATGTTTTAGGAGAGCACAATGAAGCTATTGGCTGGAATATTGAGGATATGAAAGAGATCAGCCCCTCAGTGGTGATGCACAAGATACATTTGGAGGAGAATTCCAAGTCATCGAAGAAGCCACAGAGAAGGTTCCACCCAGCTATGCAAGAGATTGTGAGGACTGAAGTGATAAAGTTGTGGGATGCAGGGATCATTTATCCAATCTCTGATAGCAAGTGGGTGAGCTCGATTCATATCGTGCCAAAGTGGGCTGGATTGACGGTAGTGATGAATAAAGACGACGAGTTGGTTCCAACTTTTGTGTAGTCAGGATGAAGAGTGAGTATAGACTACCGTAAGTTGACTACTTCCACAAATAATGATCATTTTCCACTCCCATTTATTGATCAGATGGTGGAGCACTTAGCTGGGCACGATTACTAATGTTGGGTCTGGCTGAAGATGTTAAACTTAGCGCTCATGGGAGGCACCCCACAATATATCCTTTATGTTTATTTATTATTTTACATATTTATGATTAATGTTTGTTTCCAATATTTTTGTGTTTTTCAGTCTTTATTTTTCAGGGATAATGCGTACTTCAGTTCAAGTTTGGGGGTATGCTATAAGCCATACCAGTCCAGCTATTTCCCCATATCCCAGGTTAGCTCTTTCCATATTATTCACATATTGGGGATAATGTGTAAATTAAGTTTGGGGGTATGGGAGACACTTTACACACTTTGTCCTAATTTATTGTTGTTTTTACTTCGTGAAGATAAATGCATGTTCATGTTCGTCTGAAAATTTTGGTTAACTTGAAAAATTGTGATGTGGTTTCATTAGTGAGCTTAAAAATTTTGAACACATGATCTGATGATAGAGTTTTAAACCTTAGTTACTTACTTTAGGCATTCGAGAATTCACATGTTTGATCTAATCTAACACGAGCACAGTAGCACATATTTGTATGAGGTATGATATGTGATTTTAATGTGCATGTTTCCATGACTTAACTGAAACTGGATGACTTGTGGGATTAACACTTGGGCATAGAAAAGAATAAAAAAAGAAAAAAAAACAAATAATACTACTAATATTTATAATGATCATCATCAATAAACTTTCCACTGAGTAACTGGACCTCTTGCCTCAGTAAGCAGTGAATGTTCACGTTTAAAGGTGGGAATTTTATTCATAATGATCATTGCGAAACTTTCTGCTGAGTAACTGGACCTCTTGTCTCAGTAAGCAGTGAGTGTTCATGTCAAAAGGTGGAAACTTTGCTTGGTAGCATTAAGGCCAGTTTAGTTTTGTAGCCTTTTTTACTCGAGTTAGTAAGTTCTTAGGGGTGTCTTTACACCTAATGCCCTAAAACCATCTGGTTTGGGAATCATTGACTCAACACTTGATACATGGGTCAATTAGAAAGCTTAAGGGAGCTAAACATAGCAGAACCTTATAATAAAAATAAATAAAATAAAACTGTGCCATCGTTATTCATTCCGATGAGAAATTCGGTGAATATTGAGACATGAAGGCATTGTACATTGAAGTTATTTGGAAACCTCATCTATTTATACTAAGTCACTTTACACTGATTCAAGCTTGTGACGTCTTAGACTGCCTCTTGTAAGTAATTAAGTTTTAAAATTCTTATTCATTGTGAAGATGGGTTATATTTTTTTAAGCTTGCTCATGAATGAATATCACGGTTTTGAGTGCTCCTTAAATTTTTCGATACCATGAGTGATGAACTTATATTGATGTTCTTTGTTTTTCATTTAGTTTTTTATTTTGTTTTGCTAAGGGACTAGCAAAATGTAAGTTTGGGGGTATTTGATGAGTGCCAAATATTGCATATTTTGGCCACTTAATTTACATTTGTTAGCTTAGGAATTTGTTACTTTGAGTTGTTTTTCGTTTTTTTACAGGTTTACAAGCTTGGAAAGGAGTTTCACTAAATTGTCAGAATTTCTCGTACAGATCAGTCATTTTTTAGGATTAAAATGTATTGATTCAGGAAGAACCAGGAGATGAGTCATACATGCTTGGAAAGATCCGGATGTCTATTTTCTGAGAAATTTTACGGATCAATAAAATGATTTTTCTAGATAAAGTTATGGCAGTTTTAGTAGACAAAGGTCAGGCTGTGCATGATTTCAGCGTGATAGATCAGCCATTTTGGAGGATTTAACTGTATTGATTTAGGAAGAACCAGAAGATGGGCCATATATGCTTGGAAAGATCCGGATGTCTATTTCCTGAGGAATTTTACGGATCAATAAAATAATTTTTGTAGAGAAAGTTATGGCAGTTTTAGTAGACAAAGGTCAAAGAGCAAAAGCTGGAATCTGCAGTATCCCACATCGGATTGGAAACACATTGCACTTGTGATGTTTCCCTATATAAGCCCCTCTTCACTTCATCTTTAGTGTGAAAATCCAAGTGCCATTTTGGTGCAATCCGGTGGACGTCTACTGGCATTCTGGTGGATCTCGAAGGCTTTGCTACCACGAAGGGAAGCACCACCCAGCAGCGAGTGGAATTTATCCCATGTATAGTCAGTTTTAATTTACTGTTTTTTTAGTTTAATGTTTAGCACTGTTATTGTGAACTTTAGTTTCATGATTATGAGTAGCTAAAATTTTCAACTTAGGTTGAAGATGAAGCCTCACCGTTGTTTGGCATAAGATTTCCATATTTGTTTATACAATTCTGATGTGTTTTTTAGTATAAATGTTCAGGTCGATTGTTTGAGTAAATTCTTACGATTGATAGTTTTTAAATTGTTCTGTTGGATATTCCGTGTGTTTCATCTGATGGATACATCGAATCGTTTTTGATTAAATTGGATATCCTTTGTGATTTGTTAAAAGCGGATACGTTGGATTGTTTTGGTTTAATTGGGATATTTGTTGTGATTTGTTTAAAATTGGATTCATGGAATGTTTTGATAGAACATGAAAATATATGC
The DNA here is from genome assembly GCA_023935145.1 of Bretschneidera sinensis. Lineage (NCBI taxonomy): Eukaryota > Viridiplantae > Streptophyta > Magnoliopsida > Brassicales > Akaniaceae > Bretschneidera > Bretschneidera sinensis. The sequence goes on along the minus strand of CM043703.1, from coordinate 49,029,485 downwards.
TTTACTTTGGTAGGGTGGATTCAGAAACCTTAGTGTTTTTATCATTAGTTTTTAAATCAATTTAGTTTAGTTTATATTTGTTTTGCAAAAAATTAATTCAAAACTTGGAATTAGGTTAAAATAGGCTTAGTTTAGATAAAAATATTTTCATAATGCAATTCCCTGTGGATTCGACCTCGCACTTGCACTACACTATATTGCAAACGACTCGTGCGCTTGGAAGTAATTTAAAATGTTGATGCCTCCACTAATCGGATCGACTTCTTTTCGTACTTTGGAAAGCGATGGGGCTTCTGCAGGAACATGGGTGGAGTGCTAGTTGGAATTTTGATTCCTCAAATATGTGTGTGATCAATTTCGTTTAGTAGGGTTTTATCTTTTGGGAAAGACATGGTAGACTTCGGATAAGATAATGATGAGGGAGTGTCCATTCTCGAAGAGGTATTGCTGTAATTGTAAGAACTCCATTGATTTAGTGCAGAGAGCTCAGAGGAGCTCACGGGGACGTAGGCAATTTGCCGAACCTCGATAACAATTGCTTGTGTTTTCTCTTTTGTGGTTTGATTCTTGTCTTGGTCCAAATCATTCTAGATTTGGGTGTTTAAAGGTCACAACCTTGGATTCTTAGGTGATTTTTCAACAAATTTCTATGTTGTCACATTATGCTTTTACTTACCACAAGATAAATTTTATCATGCTCAAGGGTCTTTATATTGAATGATAAATGTAATTGCCTTTTTAGTGGTTTTTCATGTTTGGTATAGACATGTATTATTTAAAGTTTTAAATAATTTGATGATAAAAATTTGTGATTTGTAGGCTCTTTGTGTATTTGGTAGAAAAGCATGGAATAGAAGAGATGGAATCCTGGATGCTATGCTGATCCTGCAAAGCAACCAACCAAAAATGAATTCTAATTGGATTGTCAGCTCAATATTTACCTTACAATGAGATGAAGATAAAGATATGAAAATTGTCATACCAAGAAATTTTGTTGATTGGATTTGTGATTTACCAAAAGAAATCGCATTGCCACAGAGAAAACGCATAGGTGAACTTTTGCCTACACCAAATGTTAGTACAGGCTTTTTTTTTTTTTTTATGTGAAAGAATACTAAGTAAAACAAATAAGATTTTATTCTTGTTTTATTTTATTTTTCAAAGTGAGTAGTTAGGTTCTATTTCTTGGTCATTGTTAAACATTTAAAGGATGATATTCATGGATATATTTTTTGGAGAAGCATTTCAGAAAAGCAAGCAAGCGATGCATGTTATCACTTTTATTATACAACGCGAGGCATGTTATCACTTTAATTATACAACATTCATATTCTCCTCTCCAACTTATGTTTGTTTGGCAATCACGACTGATAAAATTTTCCTGAAATTTTTTTACCTTATATTGTGAAAAGGACTCTAAAAATATATCAAGACCAAACATCTTATGAACGGTCAATATAAGAAAATTAATGACAAACAATTAATGTTCTTTTTTTTATTTATTGTTATCACTAAATTCAAGTAGAGATTTTGAAAAAGAAAGTATGTATACTGGGAAGTCAATAAGTATTGCTCAATATGAAATATTGCAAAATCTGAACCCTACAAAACTCACAACCTTAACATAAAACTCATCTTTCTTCAATGAATGGACACTCCCTCATCATTATCTTATCTGAAGTCTACCATGTCTTTCCCAAACGATAAAACCATTCTAAAAGAAATTGATCACACACATAGTTGAGGAATCAGAATTCCTACTAGCACTCTACCCATGATCCTTCAAAAGCCCCATCGTTTTCCACAGTACGAAAAGAAATCGATTCACGCTTAGTGGAGGCCTCAAAATTCCTCCCAGGACTAATTCCAACATTTTCTTCTACAAATGTTTCAGTATAATCCCCATTGTTCTTCAAATTACAAAAAAGATATCGATCTACACTTATTTGAGGCGTCAGAATTCCACCCACAATTAATTCTTATACTCTTTTCCACAAATGTTTCTGCGGAGGACCTTGCAAAGTACTAACAGCGCCTTTGTTTTGATTGGACCTTAGCTTCTTGTCGGGGACACAGTAGAATGTGATGATTTCTTCTGTTCTTTAATTGCTCCAACTGAGTGTGCATATCACTTTCATGCAAGGGACCTAAAAGCATATAACCAAAGAAATAATTAGTGACAAAATTAAAGATAAAGCTGGATTATAAATTGGAAAAGCAATATGTATCATTCATAAAAACCTCTTGACTTAACAATTTTATCATCAATTAGTTGTTCATGTTAAATAAAAATAAAATACTTCAAAATATTAGTGAATGATAATTAAAAATTAGTGTGTGCTTCAATATTCAAGCACAAACTTTTATATACAAATATATGTACACGTGAGCAACAAATAATAACTTTAACTTGACAAGGTAATGTAAAAATAGAGCATTGTGCTTGTTAATGTATTATAGTTAATGTATTATATCCCACATTGGTTGTGTATAGCTTTGCCTCTCCTATTGGCTTGTATAAATAGGATAGCTCCCATTGTAAGTAAAGTACACCATTCAATACAATTCTTCTCTTTGTATTGTCTCACTTCCTCTCTTAAATTTAACATGGTATCAGAACCATAATGGTTCTCGGTATATTAAGAGTTGAGTATGCTCTGTAATTGCCACTATTAGTGGATCCTTCACATAAAAAATTCTCGGTATATTAAGAGTTGAGTATGCTCTGTGATTTCCACTATTAGTGGATCCTTCACATCAGAAAAACTTATAGTATATCCTTTTCATACCTGTCGGGTCATCACTATAGTCGGAGTCTCATTCTCCATCGATATCATCTCCGCTGCCGCTCCTGTTTTAGAAACACGGCTACCACGTCAGCCCTAAAAGCCACATCAATGCCACCTCACTGCCACATCACCCGTTGACATCATCTCAGCTACCACGTCAGTGCCACATCACCCGTTGACATTATCTCTGTTGACGCTTCTGTTTCAGACACGCTACTGCCTCATCAGCACCACATCAACGACACGTCAGCGCCACGTTACTCGTTGATCGCCACATCATCAGTTGATAGTGCCATGTCACTCGTTGACATCATCTCCATTGCCGCTCCTGTTTCAGACATGCTGCAGCCACATCAGCACCAAATCAACGACACGTCAGTGCCACATTCCTGATTGGAGTGGTTTCTGCACCGTTCTTAACGAGGCTCTAAATAAAATCGGTAACAATATAGTCATGTCAACTACACCAGGTACATCCCGATGGTATTTTGATTCTGCCTGTTACAATCACATGACTTCTGATGCCTCTATATTTTCCTCTAAAACCCGTGATGAGTATGTACCTACTATTCACACTACCAATGGATCAAATATGCTGGTTAGCCATACTAAACATGTTGATAGTTCTCATTTGTCTCTTGCTTACACATATTTGGTTTCTAATCTTACGCTTAACCTTATATCTGTTGGACAACTATGTGATCTTGGACTTGATGTGCATTTTTCTTCTACTGGTTGTCGTGTGCAGGACCCTCAGACAGGAAAACTCCTTGGAACCGACCGTAAAGTTGGACGCCTTTTTGAGCTCACTCATCTCCAAGTCCCATCCTCACCATCACCAAACCAATTAGCCGCATCCATCCCAGCACTATCACCCGTGGAATTGTGGTACTCTCGGCTAGGTCACACTTCATCTAGCCCTCTACGTTCTCTTATTTCTAGTGGTCAGTTAGGTTCACTTCAGCATGAGTCTTTTCATTGTATTCATTGTCAACTTGCAAAACAATCAGCTTTACCTTTTAATGAGAGTCAGTCTGTTTCCCTTGCACCTTTTGATTTAGTACATTCTGATGTTTGGGGGCCTTCTCCTTATGCATCAATGGGTGGTGCTCGTTATTTTGTTATATTTGTGGATGACTATTCTCGTTATACTTGGTTGTTTCTTACGAAAAGCAGATCTGAACTCTTTCAAATATATTTTGATTTTTCTTCTATGGTTTAAACTCAATTCTCTTGGAATATCAAAATTTTTTGTTCAGATAATGCAATGGAATATAAAGACCGTGCTTTTCTAAACCTACTTCACAAAAATGGCACGCTCCCCTAACACTCGTGCCTTAGAACCTCCCAACAAAATGGACGAGCCGAACGTAAAAATTGACATATTCTTGACATTGTTCGTGCTGTACTCATTTCGTCATCATGTCCTGAACGTTTCTGGGGTGATGCTGCCTTCACCGCAGTGTACACAATCAATCGTGTCCCTTCTGCTACAATCCAAAATCAGTCTCTATTCGAGCGCCTTTTCGGTAAACCTCCTGATTACTCTAACCTCAGAGTCTTTGGTTGCGTTTGTTTTGTTCTTCTCAAACCACATGAACACAAAAAATTACAACCAAGGGCTCATCTGTGTTGTTTCATTAGATATGGTATTGAACATAAGGGGTATCGATGCTAGGATCCTATTTCTAAAACTCTTCATATCTCTCGTCATGTCATTTTTTGGGAACATCAAGTGTTCTCTTCCTTACAGTCATTTGACATGTCAACCATCACTAACTCCAGATTCTTTACTGATCCATCTATTGAGTTATTTCCTGAGAATCCAGTTTCAGGTACTGTTGAGTTCACCTCCGAATCACCAGCTGATATCACCCCTTCCGTTCTGGAACCACCAGCTGATCCTACCTCTCCAGACCTAGCTCCAGCTCCAGAACCATCAGCTGACCTCACCTCTCAAACTCAATCGGTCATGCCCGAGGATATTCCTATGTCTGATGAGTCTACACCGACTCCCTCTGAGAGTCATCCTCCATATCACCCCCGCAGATCTACTAGGGTAACTCATCCCCCTTATCATCTTGTTGATTACCATTGTGATTATCATTATTTTTCCACTATACTTCATCTGCGTGAGCCTCAATCCTATAAGGAGGCTAGTACTAATCCTCTTTGGCAGAAAGCAATGGATGAAGAACTTTAGGCCCTAGCTAAAACTCATACCTAGGATATTGTTGATCTGCCCCCTTGAAAAACTCCTATTGGGTGCAAATGGGTGTTTAAGATCAAGACACTTTCTGATGGCTCTATTGAACAATATAAAGCCCGACTTGTTGCCAAGGGATTTGCTCAGGTATATGGCATTGACTATGAAGAGACATTTGCTCCAGTGGCGAGGCTCACATCTGTCCGTACACTCATTACTATCACCGCCATTCGAAGATGGATTCTATTTCAAATGGATGTCAAAAATACATTTCTGAATGGGGATCTTCTTAAGAAAGTCTATATGCATACACCTCCTGGCTTGGATGCCCCTCGAAACAAAGTTTGTCGCCTTCGTCGTGCCCTATATGGTTTGAAACAAGCTCCACATACCTGGTTTGCCAAATTCAACACTACCATTCATCAATTTGGGTTCACACCGAGTGCTCATGATTCGACTCTGTTTATCCGCCATATTATTAGCGGTATTATCCTTCTTTTACTGTATGTGGATGATATTGTTATTACTAGAGATGATCTACATGGTATTTCTGAACTCAAAAAGTTTTTTAGTGGCCAATTCGAGATGAAAGATCTTGGCATGCTCACCTATTTTCTCAGCCTCGAAGTCTCATCTAGTTCTGACGAATTTTTTCTCTCTCAGGCCAAATATGCCTCGGATTTCCTTTCTAAGGCTGGGATCACTGACTCAACCACTGCCACTACTCATCTTGAGTCGAATGATGAGTCTTAAATATTGCATATTTTAGACCCTTAACTTACATTTGTTATGCTCTTAGTTAGTAGTATTTTACTTCATTTTACGTTTTTCTTGTGTTTTGTGTGTTTTTACAGCTTTGTGGAGAAAATGAAGCATTTCAGGAGATTTGAAGCTTCTGGAGACATTGCGATCGATCGCACGAGAGATGCGATCGACCGCACCTGCCTATGATCGAGCGCAAGGTCATCAATCCCACATCGAGATATTTGCAGTGCATCGCACCAGCGCGATCGAGCGCACCAGACACGCGATCAAGCGCACCAGTGATCGAGCGCACCAGACACGCGATCGAGCGCATATGCGATCGATCGCAACATACTGCGATCGAGCGCACTCGGGCCAGTATCCCACATCGTTTTTGCAAGCCACATTAGTCCGGGTCTTCCTCTATATAAACACCACCTGACTTCATAATTCAGTGTACAATTCCTGAGCCACTTTGGTGTTTACTGGTGGACGTCCGCCAGCAATCTGGTGGATCCCGAAGGCATTGCTACCACGAGGGGAAGCGCTGCCCGTCAGCGAGTGGAATTTCTCCCATGTAAAGTTGTTTATTTATTTATTTTTATTTAGTTGTTGTAGTTTAATGTTTAGCACTTTTATTATGAATTATAGTTTCATAGTTATGAGTGGCTAGACTCTTCAGCTAAGGTTGAAGATGAAGCCCCGCCGTTGTTTGGCGTAGTAGTTCAGATTTGCTTGTACAAATCTGAAAATTTTTAGTATAAATGTTCTGTCAATTATTTGAGTTAATCTTATAATTGATTGAGTTTAAATTGTCTGTTGGATATTCCTTGTGTTTCATCTGATGGATACATTGAATGCTTTTCGATTAAATTGGATTTCCTTTGTGATTTGTTAAGAGCGGATACATTGGATGCTTTTGGTTTAGTTGGGATATTCTTTGTTTTTTGTCTTATAGTTGGATTCATGGAATGTTTTGCTAGGCTATATTTTTAGAACATATATGCTTAACTTTGGTGGGGTGGATTCAGAAACCTTAGTGTTTTTAATTATTAGTTTTTAAATCAATTTAGTTTAGTTTATATTTCTTTTGCAATATCATTCACAATTCGGAACTAGGTTAAGATAAAGTTAGTTTAGATTAAAAATATATTTTCACAACGCAATTCCCTATGGATTCGACCTCGCACTTGCACAACGCTATATTGCAAACGACTCGTGCGCTTGCGAGTAATTTAAAACTCACAACAAGTTTTTGGCGCTGTTGCCGGGGAATTGTTTTGTTTGTGAAATTTTTTTGTCTGAATTGATTTTATTTTTCTACTAGTTAGTTATAAAAAAAAAATTTAATTTAATTTAAAAAAAAATGTGGATGAATCCAGCGCTGGTTTCACAGTCTTTAGAGGATGCCCTCAAGGATTTCATTAAAATGACCGGCCCGTCCCTCAATGCTGCCAACACATTCAATAATGGTAGCTGTTCCATCTGTGCTAGTCCTCTGTATTTAGCACAAAATTGTCCATCAATGCCATCTTTTTCTGAGTATCCCATGGAACAAATGAATGCTTTCAATGAGTGTTGTTGGCAATCAAATGGATCTTACTCTGAAACATACAATCCAGGGTGGTGGGACCACTCGAATGTTTTATGGACGCAGAACCAACTGAGGAATCAGGGAGGAGACCCTTATCATGCTCACAATCAATACCCTCCCGAATTTCCTCCACCAATTCCAAGTTATGGTCACTCAGCTTATCCAGCACCATCACCCGATTACTAAGCTCCCATTCAAGCGCCAGTGTCGGTTTCACAATCATTGGAGGACACTCTCAATGATTTCATGAAAACGACTAGCCAATCTATGAGTGAAGTGATGAGTACAACAATAGAAAACACCCAAGCGATTGCCACACTAGAGAGTCAAATTGATCAAATCGCAAGTTACGTGGGTGAAGGAGAGGAATAAGAGTTCCCCAGTCAATCTGAGCCTAACCCAAAGGAACAGTTTACGGTGGGAAATTCTTCAACTCCCATGCATTGGCAGGAACAAGTGCAATCAACTATCCCATACTTGTTTGGGAGACAAGTGGACAATCAAGTGGAAGAGAACCCTACTATGCACCAAGGGCAAGAGAGTTGCAACAATGAGAAGAGAGATGCTGAGCCATCTACAGCCACTCGTATTATTAAGGATCTCTCTAGGTCGTCTTTACCTAAAGCGCCTTACCTTGAGAGACTACAAGCACCCAAGAAAGAAGGGAATTCTGAGGACATTATGGAGGCATGCTTTGCTCAATTTGAAGAGGATTTAGGCTTAGATAAGTTGTTTGAGCAAGCAAATGCTACTTTGGAGTCTGCTCCTCTAAAGATCAGTGAGACGAAGGAAACCACAACACCTGAACCTCACAAGAAGGAACTTAAGCCTTTACTGGATAATCTTGAGTATAAGTTCCTAGGTCCAGCAGATTCTTTGCCTACAATGATAGCTTTAGATTTGGGTGATGCTCCAGAGGAGAAATTATTGGACATCTTAAGAGAGCATAAGGAAGCTATAGGCTGGACTATTGAGGATGTCAAGGGAATCAACCCCTCGTTGGTAATACACACGATACAGTTAGAGGAGAATGCCAAGCCATCGAGGGAGCCACAAAGAAGGCTCAACCCTGCTATGCAAGAGGTTGTGAGGGCAGAAGATATTAAACTGTTAGAGGCAGGGATCGTTTATCCCATATCTGATAGCAAGGGGGTGAGCCTGATTCAAGTCATGCCCAAACGTGCTGAATTGACGGTAGTAAATAAAGAAGACGAGTTGGTTCCAACTCGAGTGCAGTCAAGATGGAGAAAGTGTCTAGACTACCATAAATTGAATGCTGCCACTAGGCCTGATCATTTTCCATTCCCATTTATTGATCAGATAATGGAGTGCTTAGTTGGGCATGTTTACTAATGTTGGGTCTGGCTGAAGACGTTAAACTTAGCGCTCATGGGAGGCACCCCACAGCTTATCTTTTCTTTTGTTTATTTATTATTTCGCACTTTTATGATTAATGTTTGTTTCCAGTATTTTTTTGTTTTCCAGTTTTTATTTTTCAGGGACAAAGCGTACTTCAGTTCAAGTTTGGGGGTATGCTATGAGCCATACCAGTCCAGATAGTTCTCCATATCTCAGGTCAGCTCTTTCCATATTAGTCACACATTGGGGTCAATGTGTAATTTAAGTTTGGAGGTATGGGAGACACATCACACACTTTGTCCTAATTTGTTGTCTTTTCGTCATAGAGATAAATGCATGCTCATGTTATCGTGAAATTTTAGTTGATCTAAACATTTTTTGTGATTTGATGTCATTGGTGAGCTTAACATTTTGAACACATGATCTGGTGATAAATTTTTAAAATTTAGTTACTTACTTTAGGCATTTTGAGAATTCACATGTTTGATCTAATCTAACACGAGCACATTAGCACAAATTATGTGAGGTATGACATGTGATTTTAATGTGTATTTTTCCTTATCTTAACTGAAACTAGATGACTTGTTGGATGAACTCTTGGGCATAGGAAAATATAAAAAAAAAAAAAAAATTATCAATAAACTTTTCGCTGAGTAACTGGACCTCTTGCCTCAGTAAGCAGTGAGTGTTCACGTCAAAAGGTGGAATTTTGCTTGGTAATATTAAGGTCGGTTTAATTTCGTAGCCTTTTTGACTCGAGTTAGTAAGTCCTTAGGGGTGTCTTTACACCTAATGCCCTAAAACCACCTGGTTTGGGAGTCATTGACTTAACACTCGCTACATGGGTCAATTAGAAAGCTTAAGGGAACTAAATATAGCCGTGCCTTATTAAAAAAAAAATAAAAAAATAATAATAATAATAATAAATAAAAACTATGCCTTTTCGTTCATTTTTTATGGGAAATTCGGTGAATCTTGAGACATGGAGACCTCACACATTAGAGTTACTTGGAAGCTTCATTTTTATCTGCTAATTCACCTTACACTAATTCAAGCTTGTGATGCCTTATCCTGCCTTTTGTAAGTAGTTAGATTTTAACATTTTTATTCATTGCGAGGATGGGTTTACCTTTTTAAGCTTGCTCATGAATGAATATCATGGTGATGTGTGCTCCTTAAATTTTTGGATACCATGAGTGATGACTTTATCTTTATGTTCTTTGTTTTTCATTGAGTCTTTTATTTTGTTTTGCTAAGGGACTAGCAAAATATAAGTTTGGGGGTATTTGATGAGTCTTAAATATTGCATATTTTAGACCCTTAACTTACATTTGTTATGCTCTTAGTTAGTAGTATTTTACTTCATTTTACGTTTTTCTTGTGTTTTGTGTGTTTTTACAGCTTTGTGGAGAAAATGAAGCATTTCAGGAGATTTGAAGCTTCTGGAGACAATGCGATCGATCGCACGAGAGATGCGATCGACCGCACCTGCCTATGATCGAGCGCAAGGTCATCAATCCCACATCGAGATATTTGCAGTGCATCGCACCAGCGCGATCGAGCGCACCAGACACGCGATCAAGAGCACCAGTGATCGAGCGCACCAGACACGCGATCGATCGCAACATACTGCGATCGAGCGCACTCGGGCCAGTATCCCACATCGTTTTTTCAAGCCACATTAGTCCGGGTCTTCCCCTATATAAACACCACCTGACTTCATAATTCAGTGTACAATTCCTGAGCCACTTTGGTGTTTACCGGTGGACGTCTGCCAGTATTCTGGTGGATCCCAAAGGCATTGCTACCACGAGGGGAAGCGCTGCCCGTCAACGAGTGGAATTTCTCCCATGTAAAGTTGTTTATTTATTTATTTTTATTTAGTTGTTGTAGTTTAATGTTTAGCACTTTTATTATGAATTATAGTTTCATAGTTATGAGTGGCTAGACTCTTCAGCTAAGGTTGAAGATGAAGCCCCGCCGTTGTTTGGCGTAGTAGTTCAGATTTGCTTGTACAAATCTGACAATTTTTAGTATAAATGTTCTGTCAATTATTTGAGTTAATCTTATAATTGATTGAGTTTAAATTGTCTGTTGGATATTCCTTGTGTTTCATCTGATGGATACATTGAATGCTTTTCGATTAAATTGGATTTCCTTTGTGATTTGTTAATAGCGGATACATTGGATTCTTTTGGTTTAGTTGGGATATTCTTTGTTTTTTGTCTTATAGTTGGATTCATGGAATGTTTTGATAGGCTATATTTTTAGAACATATATGCTTAACTTTGGTGGGGTGGATTCAGAAACCTTAGTGTTTTTAATTATTAGTTTTTAAATCAACTTAGTTTAGTTTATATTTCTTTTGCAATATCATTCACAATTCGGAACTAGGTTAAGATAAAGTTAGTTTAGATTAAAAATATATTTTCACAACGCAATTCCCTGTGGATTCGACCTCGCACTTGCACAACGCTATATTGCAAACGACTCGTGCGCTTGCGAGTAATTTAAAACTCACAACACCGAACGTCAGACTTACCCCACTCGATGGTTCACCTCTTCAAGATGCCACTCTATATCGCCAACTGGTTGGAAGTCTTGTATATCTTACTATCACTTGCCCTGACATTGCCTATATCGTTCATCAGGTCAGCCAGTTCTTGTCCGCTCCTCGGACCACCCATTACTCGGCTGTTCTTCGTATTCTTCGATATGTCAAGGGTACTTTATTTCATGGGCTTCATTTTTCAGCACAGTCTACCCATGTCTTATAAGCTTATTCTGATGCCGATTGGGCCGGAGACCCTACCGACAGACGTTCAACCTCTGGTTACTATTTCTTTTTGGGTAATTCTCTCATTTCCTGGCATAGTAAGAAACAAACTATGGTTGCTCGCTTCAGTACTGAAGTTGAATATCGTGCTATAGCTGATGCAACTCAAGAACTTTTTTGGCTTCGATGGCTACTCGCTGACATGGGTATCTCTTCTCCTGCTGCCACTATCCTACACTGTGACAACAGGAGTACTATTCAGATAGCTCACAATGATGTCTTCCACGAGCATACAAAACACATCGAGAATGATTGCCACTTCATCTGTGATCACATTCTCCAAAATACGGTTCATCTACAATCCGTCAGTTTAGCCGATCAGACAGCTGACATTTTCACTAAGGCTCATCCACCCGGATGCTTTCACTCTCTGGTTTCCAAACTCAAGTTCACCTCCCACTTACCACCTTGAGTTTGAGAGGGGATGTTAATGTATTATAGTTAATGTATTATATCCCACATTGGTTGTGTATAGTTTTGCCTCTCCTATTGGCTTGTATAAATAAGATAGCTCCCTTGTAAGTAAATTACACCATTCAATACAATTCTTCTCTTTGTATTGTCTCACTTCCTCTCTTAAATTCAACAGTGCTGATGGAGCACTTAGCTAAATATAAAAATATAACATCATGTTTTTTCTAGAAAGCTTTTATTTTAACAAACAAGCAGATGTTGGAGAAGGGAATATGAATTATAGATCGAGGTATCAACCCAAGAGGGGGGGGGTGAATTGGGTTTATAAAACTTTTTGCAGAATTAATATAAGTTTATAAAAACGGATAAGCAGCAAACAATTAAAAAAAGTAATACGCTGCAAATAAAGAGTTTAGGGAGAAGAGGATGCAAACTCAGATTATAGTGGTTCGGTAATATCAGATTCGTTTCGACCCTACGTCCACTCTCTTCAAGGAACTCCTTGAAATAATCCACTCAGTAACTTAGTCGTACAACTTCCCCGGTGTTGTAAAAACCTTACAATCCCTTCCTCTCGGAAGCTATCCCCTTCCTCTCGAAAGTAATCCCCTTCCTTTCGGAAGTAATCCCTTTCCAAAGATGATGTAAAGTAAATAGTAGAGAAATAGCTAATGGAAGCTTATACAACTGAATAATGTCTCTCTTTCAAAGTAAAGCTTGAAGAATGGCTCAATAAGAATATTTCAAAGCTTTTTGTGTTTCAAGAGTATAAAAACTTGATTGTGTGAGATCAACTCTTTTTGAATGTATGCAGCTTGTTATTGAATGCTTAAATGAATGGGTTTATATAACAATCAATTAATATGGCCGTTAGCACTTTAATTTGAAAAAGATTTGCTTTAAAACGTTCAGATTTAGAGTCCAACGGTCATTTTTTGAACTACCAGTCGACTGGGTCGTGATACCAGTCGACTGGGTTCACTTGGAAAAATCACGTTTTTCATACCTTCTGGGTTACCAGTCGACTGGGTTGATTCATCTAGTCGACTGGGGACTTACTGTCCTTTTTACCATTCAACTGGGTTGATTCATCCAGTCGACTAGGGACCTTCTGTCCCATATACCAGTCGACTGGTATATGTACCTAGTCGACTGGGTTGTCTTCCAATCCAGTTTTTCTTCTGTTTTTCATTAAAAAACATTTGTTTTAAAATCAATGGTTTTAGAAAACCTTTTGTGTTCGAGCCATTGAACAAGCTAATACAATGTATAAGTGAGACGTACATTGGTTCTAAACCTTAAGACCTATACTAGATCTTCAGTCTTCACTTGATACTTGATTTGTTTCAAGTTCTTGCACTTTGTTCATTGGTTGAATGCGTTTGATCCTTAATACAACTTAGCTTAAACTTGTTAGTAAAATAACAATTGTATTTTGCCATCATTAAAATACGGGTGAGGGTCAACAATCTCCCCCTTTTTGATGATGACAAAACTAATAATGTGAAAACAGTTTTAAAAGCTAAGTGTTAGGATTTTACAAAAATTTGGACAGAATCTCCTCTGTTTTTCGAGAAAAACCACTCTGTAAACAAGCAAACACAGTTTATATTTCTTTCAACCAATCCACAATCAAACTCAACCAATCAATAAACATTTTTATAAGGCTATGGAGCAACGCTCCCCCTAAATCTATGCATTGGTTTCTTTTATTTAGTTTTTCTCATTTTTCTCCCCCGTTTTGACAACAACGACCAAAGGGGCTAGAAATCGAAAAATAAGCTATTTATCCACTACAGTCAGCTAGAGAATGATTAAACAAACCTGTATGCGAAATTTTGGCTTCATTCGAATTTCGAAAGCTTTCCCGAGAAGAACTGAAAGTTTTCATACAAGCATTATCAGTTTCATAGCATTTTCGTGAGTAAAAGCAGTTTGAAACTATGCAAAAATATCACAAATGATGTAAATAGATATATAAAATATGGCTAATAGAAATATAACATCATATATAAAAATTCAATACACGAACGGGCTTCATAGAGCCATAACTAAGACAAAATAATACAAGATATGTCCGTGCTATGTGATAAGAGCTGAAAAACCCTAAGTACATAATAAAGACATAGACTCAAGGAGTGGGAGAGTCTGAGCCATCACGAAGAAGTTCCCTAATCTCAGCTAGGGAACCCTCGGTGTGCTCTCGATGTAACTCGAAGTCGTCCCGTAGGTGGTTGATGGAGGAGCTCAATCTCTGGTACTCAGACTGCATGGACTGGAAACCGGACTCCATCGTCATCTGAAGGCTCGAGATAGCCTGAAGTATATCTCCATATCCAGTCAGGCCAGTACTCGAGTCACCAATCAGAGGTGCTCGGGTGTCAGTGTCCATATCAGCATAGGCAGCAGCCTCCTCCTCCTCCTCATCATCACTCTTATCTCCTCGTATCCGTAAGCACTTCCCGGCTTTTGGATAGAGGAAGCCGTCTTGAACCGCACATCCCATCTTTTTTAGTGATGAGACATTGATGTTATCCGTCGGTCCAATATCCTGAGCCTCGGAGGCTGGCAGAGGCACCCGAAAGTGCTGGAGTATGAGTGTAATGAGCATCCCGTAAGGAAGACACCCAGAGTTACTCATTTCACCATTTATCATGTTGGCGAGCAGCAGAGGATAAATATTGAAGTGGTGCCCAGATTTAAAGCACCAAATCAATACCGTATCTATCTTAGATAGATACCCTCGACTCCCGTGTCTAGGGTGGATGGTCCAACTGATAATCAGCTGAAATATCTTTGAGTCGAGGGGCATGTCACTACACGTGTGAAATGTAGTGGGTCTGTACACATAGTTAAGGTCTCCCCTGACTATCTGACAGGCCGCCTCGACGTCATAGCTGTCTGGCCATCCAACCAGACTCCACTGAATCCCCCTTAATGGGATTCTCAGTATGCTCATTAAGAGGTCAGTGTTGACCTCAAACTCCACACCGCGGACTCTGGTTCTGAATCTCAGAGCCAAAGGACTGGGTTTCATCAAGTTTGCGTAGAACTGGTGAATCAGTCGCGGGTAATATTTTTCATGTATTCAAACCAGTGGGGTCAGATTTATTGCCTCAAATGCTGGTAAAATGTCAAAATTTCCATGACGAATAGAGTCGAAATCAACAACTCTACCCGTCATGATCTTTTTATATCAGATTACGGAGTTATACCTCGTATGAGCAGCCGGACTGAAAAACAGAGTTTCCTCCAACTCTGTTCTGGGTGTTCTGCTAGATGAGCCTGCTGCTCCCTTTCCTTTTGACTCCGATGCCGAAGGTTTTGAAAACCTTGGCTTTTTAGGGGCATTTGGTCCACTCATGGTGAATTTTACACGGATCTTTTCACTCATTTTGAAGAAAAAAGAGTTTTTAGAGAAAAAAAATTTTGGTGAAAATAAGAGATTTTAACCATAGAAAGTCAAAAATCTCTTTGTGGACGAGTAGATCGGTGTGTTTAGATGGAGTTTGGATGGTTTTTGGATCAAAAGGGTGAATTTTTCTAGAGAGAGAAAATAGGGGTGCTCGAAAATGGCGTAAAAAATCAGAAAAATGAACAGTCTCTTATATAGAATCGCGCTACCAGTCGACTGGGTCGAGTTACCAGTCGACTGGGTCGCTTTGGAAAGATGAACAGTTTCCATACCAGTCGACTGGGAACCAGTCGACTAGGTGAACTGACAATAAGATTACAGTCGACTGGATTGAATTGACCAGTCGACTAAATGATAACTGATTTTCAAAAAATTGCCTCCAAACAGGGTCTACAGATACCAGACTTTTGGATAGATTTACCAGTCATCTGGAAGAAGAGACAGAGACTTACCAGTCGACTAGGTCAAACTTACCAGTCGATTGGATGAAAGGGCAGTGACTTACCATTCGTTTGGTATAGATCCACCAGTCGACTGGACCCTTATGAAAATTTCCAGTCTTGAAATATAGCACGAAATTTGTTTATCTATGACATCTTGAGTGAGGGAGATATTTAAACAATAATTAATACTCTTTCACTAGATGTCAAACATGCATATGATGAATTATGGAGCAATCAGATATTCAGTTTATCATAATCCAGCAATCCCATTAACATTCTTATCTTACAGAAACTAGCTTCACCTAGAGGTTTTGTAAGAATGTCAGCTATTTGATCTTCTGAAGGAATGAATTCTAGTCTTATGTCACCTTTTTGAGCATAGTCTTTTAAGAAATGATGTCTTATTTTTTTGTGCTTTGTTCTAGAGTGCTGAATAGGGTTATTGGTTAGGTTGATAACACTAGTATTATCATAAAATATTGGAATGTTTTTGAGGTTCATGCCATAGTCTTCTAGTTGTTGTTTCATCCATAATACTTGGGCACAACGAATTTCGGCTGCAACTTATTCCGCCTCGACGGTTGATAGTGCAACGGAATTTTGTTTCTTGGAAAACCAAGAGGTTAACATAGCTCCTAAGAATTGGCATGTACCACTTGTGCTTTTTCTATCTAACCTACATCCAGCAAAATCAACATCTGAATAACCTACTAGCTCAAAAGATGATTCTCTAGAGTACCATAATTCTATGGTTTGGGTTCCTTGTAGATATCTAAGGATTCTTTTTATTGCAACTACATGTGATTCCTTAGGATTAGCCTGAAATCTAGCACACATGCATACACTGAACATTATATCAGGTCTACTTGCAGTTAAATAAAGTAAAGCAACTATCATGCTTCTATAATATTTAGAATCTACAGTTTTACCTCCTTCATCAAGATCAAGTTTAGTAGTTGTGCTCATAGGCGTTCCAAGTGGCTTTGAGCTTTCCATCCCGAACCTCTTTAGTAGGTCCTTGATGTACTTCTGTTGATTGATGAAGATGCCTCCTTTTAGTTGCTTGATTTGAAGTCCAAGGAAGTAGGTAAGTTCTCCCATCATGCTCATTTCAAATTCACCTTGCATGCACTTTGCAAACTCTTGACACATAGATTCATTAGTAGCACCAAATATAATATCATCAACATATATTTGAACTATCAAAGTGTCATTTTCGTGAGTTTTTGTGAAGAGAGTTGTGTCTATTCTACCTCTTACAAAATCATTGTCAATCAAAAATTTACTTAGTCTTTCATACCATGCTCTTGGAACTTGCTTCAACCCATATAGAGCTTTAGAAAGCTTGTAGACATGATTTGGAAGACTAGGATTATCAAATCCAAGAGGTTGCTCAACATAAACCTCTTCTTCTATAAAGCCATTTAAAAAGGCACTTTTCACATCCATTTGAAATAGCTTGAATTTATTAAAGCATGCAAAGGCTAATAACATTCGAATGGCTTCTAATCTAGCTATGGGAGCATAGGTTTCATCAAAGTCTATTCCTTCTTCTTGATTATATCCCTTAGCAACTTGTCTAGCCTTATTTCTAGTTACTACACCATTTTCATCCATTTTATTTCTAAATACCCATTTAGTTCCAATTATTGAATGATCTTTAGGTCTTGGAACTAGTTTCCAAACATCGTTTCTCTCAAATTGATTTATCTCTTCCTGCATTGCAATTATCCAATCATTATCTTTTTCAGCTTCTATAAATGTCTTAGAGTCTACTTGAGACAAATAAGTTACAAAATTGCAAATATTTCTAATGGAAGAGCGAGTTCTTACCCCTTGTGAAGGATCACCAATCACTTGATCAATTGGATGATAATTTACATAACTCCAATCCTTGGGTAGACTTTCCTCTTGTTGACTTGAGGATGGTTGGTCCGAAGTGGGAGTTTTCATCTCTTCATTAGCTTGAGGTGAACTCCTTTTTGGGTCAACAATGGGAGTAGGAGTTTCCATTCTTGGAATAAAATCTGCATTATCTTTAAAGGAAACTTCTCTACTGCTCATTGGGTTAGATTCATCAGTAGTTACATGCACAGATTCTTCTACCACTAGAGTTCTCTTATTGAAAACTCTATAAGCCTTACTAGTAGTTGAATATCCTAAAAATATTCCTTCATCGGTCTTGGAATCAAATTTACCCAAGTTAGTTTTATTGTTATTTAAGATGAAGCATTTACTACCAAAAGCACGAAAATAGGAAATATTGGGCTTTTTTTCTTTCCATAGTTCATATGAAGTTTTATCAAGCAGAGGCCTTATCAAAATTCTATTTAATATATAACAAGAAGTATTTACGGCTTCAGCTCAAACATATTTTGGTA
The DNA here is from genome assembly GCA_023935145.1 of Bretschneidera sinensis. Lineage (NCBI taxonomy): Eukaryota > Viridiplantae > Streptophyta > Magnoliopsida > Brassicales > Akaniaceae > Bretschneidera > Bretschneidera sinensis. The sequence goes on along the minus strand of CM043703.1, from coordinate 49,011,304 downwards.
AACTATTTTAACAAAGCATAGTTCTTGAAAATTCTTCTAGAACTCTATTTTTCCTCTCAACAACTCCATTTTGTTGAGGAGTTCTAGGAGCTGAAAAGTTGTGATTAATTCCATTTTCATCACAAAATTTTGAAAAGCTTTGATTTTCAAATTCTTTGCCATGATCACTTCTTATGCTTGAAATACAAATTCCTTTTTCATTTTGTACCTTTTTGCAAAACTTTTTAAATCCTTTGAAAGCTTCATCCTTGTAAGCAATAAAAATAACAAAGGAATATCTTGAATAGTCATCAACAATAACAAGAGCATATTGATGGCCACCTAGACTAATGGTACTAATTGGACCAAATAAGTCCATATGCAAAAGTTCCAAAGGTCTGGTAGTTGAGACTACATTTTTTGCTTTAAAAGAAATCCTAGTTTGTTTTCCCATTTGACAAGCATTGCATACTTTGTCTTTTTCAAAATTGATTTTAGGAAGTCCAATAACTAAATCTTTTCTTGCAACGATTTTTAGCAAGTTCATGTTTACATGACCAAGCCTTCTATGCCATAGCCATGGATTTTCACTAAAAACAGGAAAACATTTTCCATTTTCAGAATGCAAGGATTTCAAATCAACTATGTAGACAATTTCATGTCTATGGCCAATGAATTTGATTTTGTTGCTCTTGATGTCTATAACTAGACAATAAGAGGTCTCAAATGTGACTTTGTATCCTTTGTCACATAACTGACTAATGCTAAGTAAATTTGGCTTAAAGCCTTGTACTAGCAATATATTATCTAAGGTTGAGAAATCATTACCGACTTTTCCATGTCCGATAATCTTTATTTTAGTATTGTGTCCAATGGTCACAAGTCCACCATCTCTTAGAGTTTGCTCCTTGAATACGCTTTTATCACCGGTCATGTGCTTAGAGCATCCGCTATCAAGGTACCAACAGTTACCTTTCTCCTTGGTGTGGAAGCAAATCTACATCACACAAGGATATACGATAGCACTTTTAGGTACCCAAAATTTCTTGGGTCCTTCGGGGTTAGTCCTAGAAAACATAGTTCCTTTTGGAACCCAAACTTTCTTAACAGTATATGGTTATCTATGGACATATTGATGATGCACAATCCTAGGATGATAGTAGTTAAAATTTCTAGGATATCTTACATGTGCATTCCTATAATCCTTAGGATAATAGTTCCTAGAATACATGTTTCTATGGTAAGGAGTATGAAAATGCATGTCATTTCCAGAAAATGAATGATGATACATTCTAGGATACATGCTAGGATATGTATGCAAATTATTTCTAGGATAACCATGATGGTAATTCCTTGGAATTGCATGAGCAGAATGCATTCTTTAATTATACACATTGTTCCTAGAATGAGCATGATAATTATTTCTAGGATGTGTATAAGCATTTCTAGAATGAGCATACATATAAGCATGAGTATTTCTAGGATGCTTTAATTTAGTATGAACATTTAAATTTCTAGACTTCCTAGCATTCATCGAGGGAGTGCTCTTAACCTTGCTAGGAGCCTTTGAAGTATAGGCTCCATCTACGCAAGAGGCTTTCATGAATAAGCTCTCTTTTGATTTTTGCTTTCCCAATAGAGAATATCCTAAACCAAATTTTCCTCCACTTGATCTTTGGGAAGCAAGCACTTCATCAAGCTTTTCTTTTCCAAGCATAAGTCTTGATATAGTGCTATTCAATTTAGAAATTTTATTTTTTAAATTCTCATTTTCATTTTTGGGAAAATCTTGAGAAGAATCATATAATAAAGATGATAGTTTTTCTATTTCTTCTCTTATATTTATCATCTCTTTGGAGAGAGATGATACCTCTTTCTTAAAGACAGAATTTCTAGAATCATATTTCTTTAATTCTTCATGCATTTCATTTATTACTTCTAGCAATTCTTCACTACTACTCACAATATTATTTTTAGAAGAAGGAGAAGATGTTACCCTACTTTCATTGTCGATTGCCATCAAACAAAGGTTGGCAATTTCCTCGTATATGATTTCTTTGACTGATGACTCATCTTCTTCGTCATCGCTCCAGGTAGTTACTACCATAGCTTTCTTTTTGAAGCCCTTGTATGGTTTGTTTGAAACCGGACAATCAACTCTAATGTGACCGGGCTTCTTGCAGCCATAGCACATAAGTTGTTCCTTTTTCGGAGTGGAATCTTTTGTGTAAGGTTTCTTGCTTTTCTTCAAGAACCTGTGAAATCATTTGGTGATCAATGTCATTTCACTATCTTCCTCGCTGCTCTCAGCTTCTTTTTTTTATTCCATTTCTTTGTTGCTCGTAGAAGCTTTGAGAGCAATATGCTTTTTCTTCTTCTCATCATTATTGATGATGGGAGTCATTTCTTCCATCTCATACGTCAATAATGACCCAAGTAGTGCTCAACATCCAGTTTGTCAAGATTCTTGGCCTCCTGTATGGCTGTCCTATTTGGTTTCCATTCTGGTGGCACAGATCTCAAGATTTTTCTGGTTAGTTCAACCTCCTCAATATTCTTACCAAGCAGTTTTAAACCATTTATAATAGTGGTGAACTGTGAGTGCATTTCAGAAATAGTTTCGTCATGAGACATTTTAAAGGATTCATACTAAAAAATTAGCATGTAAATTTCTGACTTTTTAACTTCACTAGTTCCTTTATATGTGACTTGTAATTTGTCCCATATCTCTTTAGCAGAAATGCATGCAGATATTTTATTATATTCAGAAATATCTAATGCACAATGTAACATGCTTGTTGCTCTGCTATTGAGAGACATCGTTTTACAATCCTCGTCAGTGTACTCAGTTTTGAGTTCAGGCATTGTATGAAGAGTCTCTCCAATAACTACTTCTTTTGAAGGAATTCTAGGTCCTTCTTCTATGATTCTCCATAGATTGTAATCTTGTCCTTTGACAAAGATTTTCATTCTATTTTTCCAATAGTTATAATTTGAGCCATTGAACAAAGGTAGTCTAGTATAAGAGTGTCCCTCAGAGTAGCTATTTGCTGCCATTGGATCAACTCAAGGATTTTAAGCCTAAATAAGAGAACGAGGCTCTGATACCAATTGTAGATCGAGGTTTCAACCCAAGAGGGGGGGTGAATTGGGTTTATAAATCTTTTTGTGGAATTAATACAAGTTTATAAAAACGAATAAGCAGCAAACAATTAAAACAAGTAATATGCTGTAAATAAAGAGTTTAGGGAGAAGAGGATGCAAACTCAGATTATAGTGGTTCGGCAATATCGGATTCGTTCCGACCCTACATCCACTCTCTTTAAGGAACTCCTTGAAGTAATCCACTAAGTAACTTAGTCGTACAACTTCCCCGGTGTTGTACAAACCTTACAATCCCTACGTCCACTCTCTTCAAGGAACTCTTTGAAGTAATCCACTAAGTAACTTAGTCGTACAACTTCCCCGGTGTTGTACAAACCTTACAATCCCTTCCTCTCGGAAGCTATCCCCTTCCTCTCGGAAGTAATCCCTTTACAAAGATGATGTAAAGTAAATAGTAGAGAAACAGCTAATGGAAGCTTATACAACTGAATAATGTCTCTCTTTCAAAGTAAAGCTTGAAGAATGGCTCAATAAGAATATTTCAAAGCTTTTTGTGTTTCAAGAGTATAAAAACTTGATTGTGTGAGATCAACTCTTTTTGAATGTATGCAGCTTGTTATTGAATGCTTAAATGAATGGGTTTATATAGCAATCAATTAATATGGCAGTTAGCACTTTAATTTGAAAAAGATTTGCTTTAAAACGTTCAGATTTGGAGTCTAACAGTCATATTTTTGAACTACCAGTCGACTGGGTCGTGATACCAGTCGACTGGGTTCACTTGGAAAAATCACGTTTTTTAGACCTTCTGGGTTACCAGTCGACTGAGTTGATTCATCCAGTCGACTGGGGACTTACTGTCCTTTTTACCAGTCGACTGGGTTGATTCATCCAATCGACTGGGGACCTTCTGTCCCATATACCAGTCGATTGGTATATGTACCCAGTCGACTGGGTTGTCTTCCAACCCAGTTTTTCTTCTGTTTTTCATTAAAAACATTTGTTTTAAAATCAACAGTTTTAGAAAACCTTTTGTGTTCGAGCCATTGAACAAGCTAATACAATGTATAAGTGAGATTTACATTGGTTCTAAACCTTAAGACCTATACTAGATCTTCAGTCTTCACTTGATACTTGATTTGGTTCGAGTTTTTGCACTTTGTTCCTTGGTTGAATGCGTTTGATCCTTAATACAACTTAGCTTAAACTTGTTAGTAAAATAACAGTTGTGTTTTGCCATCATTAAAATACGGGCGAGGGTCAACATGATTGTTGTATAATAAAAGTGATAACATACATCTCTGGATTGCTTTTCTGAAATACTTCACCAAAAAATATGTCCAGGTAAATCATCCTTTAATTGTTTAACAATGACCAAGAAATAGAACCTAACTACTCACTTTGAAAAATAAAATAAACTAAGAATAAAATCATGTTCTTTCTAGCTAGCTTTTATTTTAACATGTATGTCGACTTTTATTAATAGTTACTTACACTCTTTATGGAATTCCCAAATGAACTTTGAGATGAGATCATACCAAGAGATGGTTTAAAGCAAGATCAAGAAAATAAATGACGACAGTCAGAAACTTGTTTGCCTAAATAACAAGGAAGAGATTGATGCCAAAGAATAATTTTTCAATGATCACATCGAGGTTATTAAATAAGCTATGGATACAGAGGAAGACATTTTTGAGCAGCTGAAGCAGACAGAACGAGAAAAATTTAAGCAGTCGAATGGAAGTTCACCTGTGAATGATGGGCTGAGGACAGAGAATATTGCTAGGTTCTTAAAGCTCCAAGACAATGACATGGAAAGAAAGCCCTCCACATTTATTTGAGGTGTCAGAATTCCTTCCGCGACTAATTCTAATACTCTCGTCCACAAATGTTCCAGCGGAGGCCCTTGCAAAGAACTAACTGCACCTATATCTCGATTGGACCTGAGTTTCGTGTTGGGGGCACAGTAGAATGTGATGATTTCTTATGATCTTCAATTGCTCCAACTGATTGTTCATATGACTAGTTTCATGCAAGAGAACTAGAAGCATACAACCAGAGAAATAAGTAGTAACAAAATTCATGATAAAGCTCGATTATAAGTTGGAAAAAGGAGTATGTCTCATTCATAAAAACCTCTTGACTCAATAGTTTGATCGTCAATTAGTAGTTCATGTTAAATAAAAATAAAATACTTCAAAATATTAGTGAATAATATTTATAAGTTAGAATGTGCATCAATATTCAAGCACAAATTTTATATACAAATGTATGTACACATGATCAACAAATAATAATTAATAATAAAATAATAGTTGTAACTTTATAAGGTAATGTAAAAATAAGGCAATGTGCTTATGGAGCAATTGACTAAATATAAAAACATAACATCGTATTTTACTATCTAGCATTTATTTTAACAAATTTTGTTTACCTCTTAAAAGGATTTTTTTGGTTTATTGGCTAGAAGCTGCATACAAAACTCAGTTTCTATTTTTGGTCTAAAATAAGCTATTTTTAGCACTTTTCCATCTTCTACTTCTATTTATGATATAAAGGTGTAAGAAAACTGTGTTTTACCGTGCTTTTAGTTCTTGGAAATAAAAATGGTAGAAGTTGTCTCTAGAAGCGTGGCCAAACAGCGAACACTTGTCTACATTAATAAATAAATGAACTGCCTATTAATTGTTCCTGAGTCTGCCCCGCATAAACCCTAGACAAGACAACTATGTTAAAGGTACCTTGATAGAATCAACTTTCACTTCCTATGAAAACCTATAATTCATCAATGCTATTCTATTTACAGTTTTATTGTAGTAGAGAGAAAAAAAACAACGATAGGCAAAATAAATAAAATGGAAAGAAATGAATGACATGGGTGGCCAAATGGCTTTCATGCTTACATACATGTCATAAATAACCTAATTTTGGAAATAAGATTGAAAATATCCTATTTGAAGAATAAAAACCTTTCAAAACATTTTGAAACTAAAGTATATTTAATTAGGGATCCTTAATAAGGGGAAGACTCCATGTGCTTAGTTGTTTGTGAGTTAGCCAGGAGTTAGGAGCTATATATCTGGTTAGAGTCAGTTTTAGGCTCAAGCCTGAATGTTATATTTCGTTGCAGTTGTACAGTTTATATTCATATCCATGATCAATACTGAAAAGTCTAAAGATGATGATGACAAAGACAATTCAAGCCTAATCCTACAAGGTTACTTTCCACTTTTCCTTTTCTTCTCCCTCAAGTCATGTACATTCATGCTACCTTTCACAACTTTGTTGCTCATTTGATTTGTTTCGTGTACAAAATTTAATGTAATTTTATATTTTTCCTTTCTAAATTATCATGGCTTTTAGATATGAATCGGGTTAGTGATCTACGAGATATAATTTGCCTAAGTTGCACAAAGAACTCTTCTGCAAGGTTTGATACAGGTATGGAAATTAACTACAATGGATTGATGCTGGTATTATTGAATTCCTTTAATTTTGGTTTTAAATTGATGAATTATTTCCATATGGTCAACTCTTTTATATCAGTTGAATTTAAGAGAGGAAGTGAGACAATACAAAGAGAAAAGAATTGTACTGAATGGTGTGATTTGCCTACAAGGGAGGTATTTTATTTATATCCTAACATAAGGGGAATGTTTCCCATTCTAACCAATTTGGGACTAACATATACATTGTATATATAAAGATATATATATATATATATATATATATATATATATATATATATATATATATACATACATACATTAACAACCCCCCTCAAACTCAAGGTGGTAAAATGGAGACCAACTTGAGTATGGAAACTAAGTCTTGAAGACGTCCAGGAGGATGTATTTTAGTGAAGATATCAGCAGTTTGATCAGCGAAAGAAACTGATAATAGGTTAATAGTCTCATGGGTGAGATGATGATGCACAAAGTGACAATCAATCTCAATGTGTTTTGGGCATTCATGGAATACATCATTGTGAGAAATCTGGATAGCACTTTGATTATTACAACTGATGATAGTGGCAGTAGAATGAGTGACGCCCATGTCTTCAAGTAACCAACGAAGCCAAAAAAGTTACAGAGTTGTATCCGCAAGGGCTCGATACTCAACTTTTGTGCTGGATCGATTGACTACTGTTTGCTTCTTGCTTCACCGAGAAATAAGAGAATCACCAAGAAAGATGCAATAACCAGTGGTGGATCTATGATCAGTGGGATCACCTGCCCAATCTGCATTTGAGTAGGCACGAAGCTCAAGTAAAGAGTGAGCTGAGAAATGCAGACCATTAAATAGGATCCCCTTGATGTATTTGAGAATGTGAAGAACTGCAGCATAATGGGGTGTGCGAGGAGCAAAGAAAAATTGACTGACAATATGGACAGCATAAGAGATGTCAGGGCGAGTAACTGTAAGATAAACAAGACTACCAACCAACTGGCAAAACAAGGTGGGGTTTTCCAAAGGTGTACCATCCATAGGAGTGAGTTTAGAGTTGAGCTCAAGAGAAGTGTTACATGTGTTACTATCTGTGAGTCTGGCTCGAGTAATAAGGTCAAAAGCATACTTTGCTTGAGAAAGATAATATCCCTCGGAGTTAGAATTGATCTGAAGTCCTAAGAAGTAATTGAGCTTCCCAAGATCTTTCATCTCGACATGTTAGCTGAGATAAGTCTTGAGATCCAAAATTCGAAGTGTGTCATCACCAGTGATGATCATGTCATCACCAGTGATGATCATGTCATCAACATAAAGGAGAAGAAGGATAGTAACCTAGTCTATTTTTCGAATGAAAAGAGCAGAATCATGTGAGCTAGGAGTGACTCCAGAATCTCCAACAATGGTGTTGAATTAGGAAAACCAAGCCCAAGGATCTTGCTTGAGACCATAGAAAGCCCGATGAAGTTTGCAGACTTGATGCTGAAAATGATGAGAACTAGGAGGAGGGCACAAATAAACTTCTTCGGTGAGTTCACCTTTAAGAAAAACATTTTTCACATCCATCTGAAATAATCCCCAATGACGAATGGTGGAAACTGCAATTAAGCTGCGAACTGAAGTGAGGCGGGCAATCGGGGTAAAGGTTTCCTCATAGTCGATCCCATACTCCTGGGTAAACCCTTTAGCTACCAAACAAGCCTTGTATAGATCAATGGACCCATTAGAGTGAGTTTTGATCTTGTAAACCCACTTGCATCCTAGAACACATTTGCCTTTTGGTAGGTCCACTAGATCCCAGGTGTGAGTGTTTTCGAGTGCCTGTAGTTCATCATTCATTGATTTTTGCCAAATAGGATCAGAACTAGCTTCACGATATGGTGAGAAAGAATAGTAGAAAATATAACAAAGTCATAAAGATGAACAAAAAGAGTTTTACTCGGTTACTTCGCCAAAGAAGGAGATCAGAAGCTATTGGAGCGGATCCATCGGAAGAGACAAGTTGCTCAGAAGAGGGTAAGGTGGATAACTCAATTGAGGTGTCTGTAGACATGTTAGGTGGTAATGACATATCTGAAAAAGAGAGAGGATGTGTTGGTAGAGACGTTGACTCAAAAGAAGAGTTTATCTCAAGAGTTTTGGGAAAAAGATCTTTGGAGAGGTCAGTGAATAGGAGAGAGGTGTTGTCGTGTGACAGGTGGAACTTAGATATGGAGGCGAACATCTTATGTTGCTAGAAAACAACATGATGAGACAGTCAGAGACGTTTGGAGTAAGGATACCAACATCTGTAGCCTTTTTGTTCAACACTGTATCCCAAAAAACAATATAAGCGAGATCTAGGTTCCAATTTGGTGCACTAATGAGGATAAGGGAGAACAAAAAAGGCACAACCAAATACCTTTGTTGACCCTCACCTATATTTTAATGATGACAAAATACAACTCTTATTATACTAACGAGACTATCTAAGTGTATTAAGCAATAAGAGCATTCAACCAAGGATTAAGGTGCAAGAACTCAACCCAAGTGAAGACAGAAGAACTAATATAGGTCTAAAGTATTACAAACAAGTTGTAAGTCTCACTTGTTCAAGTAATCAGCTTGTCCAATGGCTCTTCTTGAAAAGCATTTTAACATAACCTTTTAATAAAATGTTTTAAAATTAAAATCTCTTCAAAACATGCAAATTGGGTTGTTAAGCAACCCAGTCGACTGGGTACTTATACCAGTCTTCTGGTATAAGGGACAATATGTCCCCAATTGACTGGATTAAATATACTTTGGATAAAAGTTTCCCAGTTGACTAGTAAGTCATACCCAGTCGACTGGTAAGTCATACCCAGTTGATTCGTACCTTTAACAACCTTAAAAATGTGATTTTTAAGCATGACCCAGTCGACTGATAGTTCAAAAAATATGACCGTTAGGACGCGAGAATTCAGCAAAACTTGCACAAATTTGTACCAAATCAGTTCAAAACGGCCATATAACATTAAGGCTATATACTCTCACTCTATTGAACATTTCAAAAGAGGAGAATATACATTCAATCAAGTTTTTACTCAATGATACTCAAAAAGCTTTGAAAAATAGATTGTTGAGCCATTCTTCAAGCTTTCCCTTGAAAGAGAGATATTATTCAGTTGTATAAGCTTCCATTGTTGTTTCTCTATTGTTTTTTTTTTTTACAATATTTATTGTAAAGAGATTTGCTTCCGAAATGAAGCGATTTGATTCCATAAGGAAGGGATTTTGCTTCCAAAATGAAAGGGTTTGATTCCGAGAGGAAGGGATTGTAAGGTTTGTGCAACACCCGTGAAGTTGCACGACTAAGTTTCTTAATGGATTACTTCAAGAAGGTTCCTTGAAGAGAGTAGACGTAGGGTCGGAATGAATCCAATATTGTTGAACCACTATAAACTGAGTTTGCATCCTCTATTCCTTAAACTCTTTATTTACAACACATATTACTTGTTTACATGCTTATTGGTTTATCTGTTTTTATAAACTTGCGTTTAATCCGTGAAAGTTTTTTAAAAACCCAATTCACCCCCCCTCTTGGGTTAAAACCTCAGTCTACAATTGGTATCAGAGCCTTGTTCTCAATTTTTAGGCTCAATATCCTTGAGTTGATCTGATGACAGCAAATAGCACTTCTGAGGGACAGTCATATACTAGGCCTCCCCTGTTCAATGGCTCCAACTATAACTATTGGAAAAACAGAATAAAAATCTTTGTCGAAGGAAATATACAATGCCTACAATGAGGGACCTAGAATTCTATCAAAGGAAATCACTATTGGAGAAATCAATCATACAATGCCTAAACTCAAAACTGACTACAATGAGGAGGATTGTAGAATGATGTCTTTCAATAGTCGAGCAAAAAGTATTTTACATTGTGCTTTAGATATATCAGAATACAATAAAATCTCTGCATGTGTTTCAGCTAAGGAAATATAGGATAAATTCCAAGTTACATATAAAGGAACTAGTGAGGTTAAAAAATCAAATATCTATATGCTAGTATTTGAATATGAATCTTTTAGAATGTCTCCTAACGAAACAATTTCTCAAATGCACTCACGCTTCACAACTATTGTTATTGGTTTGAAGCTTCTTGGTAGGAACATTGAGGAGTTTTAACTAAGAAGAAAAATCTTAAGACCTCTGCCACCTTCATGGAAACCAAAGAAGATAGCCATTCAGGAGGCCAAAGATCTTGACAAACTTGATGTTGAGACACTCCTTGGGTCATTGTTAACATATGAAATGGAATGAAATAAGTTCCACTGTCAATGATGATGAGAAGAAGAAAAAGGTGATTGCTCTCAAAGCCTCTACAAGTAACAAAGAAGTAGAATCGGAAGAAGAGACGGAGAGTAGTGAAAAAGATGGTGAGATGGCTTTAATCACCAAACGATTTCATAGATTCTTGAAGAAAAGCAAGAAACTATACACAAAGGATCCCATCTCAAAAAGGGAACCACTTTTGTGCTATGGATGCAAGAAGCCCGATCACATCAAGGCCGATTGTATTGCTGCAAGCAAACCATACAAAAGCTTCAAGAAGAAGGCAATGATTGCAACCACTTAGAGTGATGACGAAGAAGAAGAAGAATCCTCAGATAAAGAAGTCAGATACGAGGAAATCGCCAACCTATGCCTTATGGCAATTGATGATGAAAATGAGGTATTATCTTCTCCCTCTTCTAAAAATAACATTGTGAGTAGTAGTGAAGAATTGTTAGAAGTTATAAATGAAATGCATGATGAATTGAAGAAATTCGATTCTAGGAACTCTACTATTAAGGATGAGGTGTCATATCTTTCTAAAGAGATGATAAGTCTAAGAGAAGAAAAAGAAAAACTATCTCCATTGCTTTATGGTGCTTCTCAAGATTTCCTCAAAGATGAAAATGAGAATTTAAAGAAGAAGATATTAGAATGGAATGGTACTATATCTAGACTCATGCTTGGAAAAGAAAAGTTCGATGAAGTGCTTTCTTGCCAAAGATTAAGTGGAGAAAAATCTGGTTTAGGATTCTCTCCATTAGGCAAGCAAAAATCAAAAGAGGGCTTATTCATGAAAGCTTCATGTGTGAATGAAGCCTCTACTTCAAAGGTTAAAATCACACCAACATTAGATGATACAATGTCTTGAAATACTAATTCTAATGCTTATATAAGATTGAAGAATCCTAGAAATACTCATGCTTATATATATGCTCATTCAAAGAATGCTTATGCACATGCTAGGAATAATCATCATGTTATCCTAGGAACAATTTGTATACTCAAGGCTTGCATACTGCACAAACTAAGAGTTACCATCATCCTAGAAATATTGTGCATACAAGCATGTATCCTAGAAATCATTTACATACATTTTCTGAAAATGGCATGTATATTCATATTCCTCACAATAGAAACATGTATACTAGGAATTCATATCCTAAGCATTATAGCCATTCACAAATAAATACTGCTAGAAAATTCAATAACTATTATCCTAGGATTGTGCATCATCATGTCTATAGAACTCCATATGTTGTTAAGAAAGTATGGGTCCCAAAATGAACTATATTTTCAAGGACTAACCCCAAATGACCCAAGAAATTTTGGGTACCTAAAAATGCAATCGTGTATCCTTGTGTGATGTAGATATGCCTCCACACCAAAGAAATAGGTAACTTTTGGTACCTTGATAGTGGATGCTCAAAACATATGACCGGTGATAAAAGTGTATTCAATGAGCTAACTCTAAGAGATGGTGGACTTGTCACCATTGGAGACAACACAAAAATAAGTATTAATCAACTTAGTGACAAGGGCAACAAAACCATATTTGAAACCTCTCATTGTCTAGTTATAGACATTAGGAGTAACAAGATAAAATTTGTTGGCCATAGACATGAAAATGTCTATATAGTTTATTTGAAATCCTTGCATTCCGAAAATGAAAAATGTTTTCCTGCCATTAGTGAAAATCCACAGCTATGGCATAGAAGGCTTGGTCATGTGAACATGAACTTGCTGAAAATCATTTCAAGAAAAGATTTAGTCATTGGACTTCCCAAAATCAAATTTTGAAAAAGACAAAGTATGTAATGCTTGTCAAATGGGAAAACAAACTAGGATTTCTTTTAAATCAAAGAATATAGTCTCAACTACTAGACCATTGGAACTCTTGTATATGGACTTATTTGGTCCAATTAGTACCATTAGTCTAGGTGGCCATCAATATACTCTTGTTATTGTTGATGACTATTCAAGATATACCTTTGTTATTTTTATTGCTTACAAGGATGAAGCTTTCAAAGGATTTGAAAACTTTTGCAAAAAGGTTCAAAATGAAAAAGGGATTTGTGTTTCAAGCATTAGAAGTGATCATGGAAAAAAATTTGAAAACCAAAGCTTTTCAAAATTTTATGATGAAAATGTAATTGATCACAACTTTTCAGCTCCTATAACTCCTGAACAAAATGGAGTTGTTAAGAGGAAAAACAGAGTTCAAGAAGAATTTTCAAGAACAATGCTTTGTGAAAATAGTTTACCAAAATACTTTTGGGCTGAAGCGATAAACACCTCTTGCTATATCTTAAATAGAATTTTAATTAGGCTTAAGGTTGATAAAACTCTATATGAACTATGGAAAGGTAGAAAGCCTAATATCTCATATTTTTGTACATTTGGTTGTAAATGCTTTATCCTAAACAATGATAAAACTAACTTTGGTAAATTTGACTCTAAGATCGATGAAGGAATATTTTTAGGATATTCAACCTCTAGTAGGGCTTATAGAGTCTTCAATAAGAGAACTCTAGTGGTAGAAGAATCCGTATATGTAACTCTTGATGAGTCTAACCCAATTAGTAATAGAGAAGTGTCTTTTAATGATGATGCAGATTTTATTCCAAGAATGGAAACTCCTACTCCCATTGTTGACCCAAAGGAGAGTCCACCTCAAACAAATGGAGAGATAGAAACTCTCAAAGTAGACCAACCATCTACAAGTCGGCAAGAGGATAGTCTTCCCAAAGATTGGAGGTATGTAAATTATCACCCGATTGATTAAGTGATTGGTGATCCTTCACAAGGGGTAAGAACTTGTTCCTTTATTAGAAATATTTACAATTATGTAGCTTGTTTGTCTCAAGTAAAACCTAAGACATTTATAGAAGCTGAAAAGGATAATGATTGGATAATTGCAATGCAAGAAGAAATAAATCAATTTGAAAGAAACAATGTATGGAATCTAGTTCCTAGACCTAAGAATCACTCAATAATAGGAACTAAATGGGTATTTAGAAATAAGATGGATGAAAATGGAATAGTGACTAGGAATAATGCTAAACTAGTTGCTAAGGGATATAATCAAGAAGAAGGAATAGACTTTGATGAGACCTATGCTCCCGTAGCTAGATTAGAATCTATTCGAATGTTATTTGCCTTTGCATGCTTTAATAAGTTTAAGTTATTTCAAATGGATGTAAAAAGTGTATTTTTAAATACCTTTGTTGACCCTCACCTATATTTTAATGATGAAAAAACACAACTCTTATCATACTAATGATGCTATCTAAGTGTATTAAGCAATAAGAGCATTCAACCAAGGACCAAGGTGCAAAAACTCAGCCCAAGTGAAGACAGAAGAACTAGTATAGGTCTAAGGTATTATAAACAAGTTGTAAGTCTCACTTGTCCAGGTAATCAGCTTATCCAATGGCTCTTTTTGAAAAGCGTTTTAACATAACTTTTTAATAAAAATGTTTTAAAATTAAAATTTCTTAAAAACATGCAAACTGGGTTGTTAAGCAACCCAGTCGACTGGGTACTTATACGAGTCTTCTGGTATAAGGGACAGTATGTCCCCACTCGACTAGATCAAACATACCAGTCGACTGGTACTTTGGACAGAAGTTTCCTAATCGATTGGTAAATCATACCCAGTCGATTGGTAATTTGGGCAGAAGGTTTCCAGTCGACTGGTAAGTCATACCCAGTCGACTGGTAGTTCAAAAAATATGACCGTTGGGACGTGAGAATTCAGCACAACTTGCACAAATTTGAACCAAATCAGTTCAAAACGGCCATATAACATTAAGGCTATATAAACCCACTCTATTGAGCATTTCAAAAGAGAAGAATATACATTCAATCAAGTTTTTACTCATTGATACTCAAAAAGCTTTGAAAAATAGATTGTTGAGCCATTCTTCAAGCTTTACCTTGACAGAGAGATATTATTCAGTTGTATAAGCTTCCATTGTTGTCTCTCAACTGTTTTCTTTACAGTATTTATTGTAAAGGGATTCGCTTCCGAAATGAAGGGATTTGCTTCCGTAAGGATGGGGTTTTGCTTCTGAAAGGAAGGGGATTGCTTCCGAGAAGAAGGGATTGTAAGGTTTGTGCAACACCCGTGAAGTTGCACGACTAAGTTTCTTAGTGGATTACTTTAAGGAGGTTCCTTGAAGAGAGTGGACGTAGTGTCAGAACGAATCTGATATTGACGAACCACTATAAACTGAGTTTGCATCCTCTATTCCTTAAACTCTTTATTTACAGCACATATTACTTATTTACATGCTTGTTGGTTTATCTGTTTTTATAAACTTGTGTTTAATCCGCGAAAATTTTTAAAAACCCAATTCACCCCTATCTTGGGTTGAAACCTCAGTCTACAACCTTAAAAGTGCTATAATAAGGAGGGTGACCATAGAGACGTTCAATGGGTCATTAATTTCCAATGATGGGAGAGGGTATACGATTCTTGGTGTAAACAATTGCAAGAGCAACTTCACCTAAAAAATGTTCAGGACACGAAGCGAATAAAAGAATAGCACAGGTGGTATTGAGAATGTCTCGGTGTTTGCGCTCAACACACCCATTTTATTGAGAGCTGCCTAGACATGAATGATGAGGAAGAGTGCCATGTTGGCGAAGAAAGTTAAGGATGCTAGAGTCTGTGTATTCAGCAGCATTGTCAACAAGAAACACTTTAATATTGCAAGAAAATTGAGTTTTGACCATGGTAGCAAAATCAAAGTACAAATGAAGTAAGTCAGATCGATTAAGCATTAGAAATATCCAGGTGTAACGGGAGTAATCATCAACAAAAATAACAAAATATCTAGATAGTAGCAGTGCGAGATGGCCCCCAAACATCAGAGTGAATCAAGTCACATGGTGCAAAAGAAAAAGAATCACTTTTGTGAAATGACAATGCCATGGCAAGTTGACAAGAAAAACAATCAAATTGTTCTTTATTAATAAGCACTAAATGACCACTAGACACTAAGGATTGAAGATGACCAATAGAAGCATGGCCCAGATAAGAATGTCAGAGACTGATTAATGGGGTATATGAGACTAGAGCTGTTGTCTGAATTGTTAAGGAGAAATGGGATGGAATGTGAAGATTGATGAGCTCAAAAAGTCATCCAACCTTACGACCTATCTCAAGAGTTTGTCTCATTTCTGGATCCTGCACACGACAACCAGAAGCAGAAAAAAGACAGTTAAACAAAAGTCACATCATTAACCAACAGATATGAGATTCAGAGTGAGTTAAGGAATACAATAAGCATTAGGAAGAGAAGTGTTTAATGTTGCAATTTTTTCGATATGACTCACGGTCATGGGTGAACCATCAGCAGTTTGAATAGTCAGAGTATGATTAGCAAGACATTTGGTGGAAAAGATAGTGGAATCAGGAGTCATGTGATTACAACATGCAGAGTCAAAGAACCAAGATGAATTACTTGAAGTGACTGACATAGCAGTAGAAGGTAGATTACCTAAACGAGCAAGGAAATGTTTGACAATTTCCATTATTTCAGAGGCAGAAAATGTTTTAATGGAAGCAGTGGATGATGAACTTTCAGCAGTAGTGGCAGTAGATCTAGAAGGAGTACCATGAGACATGTATTGCTGGGAGTGTTTGCTGGGGTTTTTGAAATAATCACGCTGAAATGACTAAGGGCTTGCTTCTTACAGAATTGATAAACTCGAACCGGGCATTCCAAGAGAATGTGTCCTAGTTTCTTATAGTAATTACAGAATTTTAAGGATCCAGATTGATGCCCTTTGTTGTTGAGTTGAAAAGATCCAGATGGATGCCCTTTGTTGTTGAGTTAAGGTTTCCTAGGAGTGGCGACTTAGGTGAGGTCGATAGAGAATAAGACTTCGACTACAGTCATGACCCGACATATATGAAGAGGATATACAAGAAGTCTTTTTGATGTGAAAGATCCACTAATAGTGGCAATCACAGATCATACTCAACTCTTGATATACCGAGAACCACTAAGAACCTGGCTGTGATAGCAAGGTTAATTTAAGAGAGGAAGTGAGACAATACAAAGAGAAGAGAATTGTATTGAATGGTGTGATTTGCTTACAAGTGAGGTATCCTATTTATAGCCTAACCTAAGGAGAATGTTTCCCATTTTAACCAATGTGGGACTAACATATACATTGTGTGTATATATATATATATATATACACACATTAACAATATCCATTATTTTCCTTCGTTGTTTACTATGTAGATAGTCTAATGTCGATTAATTGTAGATTTTTCTTTATGTTATTTATAAATGATCTTATGAAACTAGTTTGATTATTTTAATGTCCTATCGTATATCCTCTTTGTTCTTCTTCTAATGGTTCCCTTCTTGTTCCACAAATGGTGACCTCCGCAAAATATGCTATTGGAATTCAATATTACAGATGCAAGAAAATGAATTTGGATCCAGTTTTAGAAAGAACTGAGTTTGATATATATAACATGAAACATTAAAAAAAAAAGTTTTCAAGTGTCTAGAAAGTGAAATATAGCTTGAAATTATGATGCAAATTGGGAAAGAAAAATAAATTGGTTTTATTTATATATCTAGTTTCATTATTTCAAGTAGAATTTATTAATAGTAACATGTATGTCAAGTTTTATTAATAGTTACTTTCACTCTCTAGAGAATTCCAAACAGAAATTTGAGAAGAGATCATACTAGGAGAAGTTGAGCAGTCAGATGGAAGCTATTCACCTATATATGATGGGCTGAGGATAGAGGATATTGCTAGGTTCTTAAAGCTCCAAGACAAAGAGATGGACAATTTTGAAACAGAGAGAGAGAAGAAGATAAAGATTCACAAAGATAAAAAGGCTGTCATCATTCAAAGGTACTAAGACGAACAGCTTGAGCGTGTGAAAGAGTTTGAGATGGAAATGAGCCGTCTCATGGAAAGTTACATCCCAAATTGCCTCAAGGAGAAAAGATCCTAGGGCCTTTATGGAAAGATTCACTAGAAATAAGTCAAATCCCTGCAAATAAATAATGGTTCAAGTGTGTCACTAGCTGTCAAAAGAACAATAAAAAAAAATGTCATATCTATTAAACTACTCAATAAAAGGTTTATAAAGACTTTATTTTTTTAATGAAAAAATTTAAAATATTTTCACAATAACATCGTAAGCTAGTCACCCTGAATGTGCCTGCTGAGGCCCTTGCAATTTACTAACAGTACCTCTATTTCGATTGGACCTTAGCTTTTTGTTGGGGACACAGTAGAATGTGATGATTTCTTATGATCTTCAATTTCTCCAACTGAGTGTGAATATCACTTTCATGCAAGGGACCTAAAAGCATATAAACAAAAAAATAAAAATAGAGCAATGAACTCATGGAGCACCTAACTGTTGGTATTTGTCTAAGGTTTAAATATGATGAAGGTTTAAACATGGTCAGGGTTTAAACAAGGTTGGAAGAGGTCAAGCATCAAGTCATTGAAGCCTTAGCACACTTGGAGTGGGCCTCAACACAAAGTAGCCAAATGTGTGAACATCCAGCATCAAGTGGCGCCACACCTCTGCTCACCCCAGGCTGCGGCGTCCAGAAGGTGGAGTGCTGGAGGAGGAGGCCAGGCAACGGTGCCCCCTGTTCTAGGCCGCGGCGCCAAGCACACTGATGCACACATATGTAAACCTCTTCTATGGTTCGTGAGACATATCGAAAACACACAGCTTGGCTAAGGAATGATCAAAGGCTATGGTTGATTGTTCATCTAGATCAAAAGGTGGAGAATGACACTCAAGATTGGACAAGAAGTTGGTGCACTATATAAAGTGTCACCTAGCTTCATTCTTAAGAACAATGTGACATAACTTGTGATCAAAAGTGAGAGAATTGTAAAGAATGCAAAGACACAAAACAAGAGAGACTCATATGTAAGGCTGGTTGTTTAGAAGAGTGAGTAGAATAGAAAGAGGATTGAAGGACTTTTTAAGGGAATTTTCTTGGGAAAATTCCAGGGTTAGTTCTTATCACTTTCTGTTTCTTCTTCTTCTTTGTTTCTTCAAAAACTTAAGCTTCTTGGAGAGGGGTTGTTGTGATTGTAAAAGAATCATTGATTAGTGCAGAGAGTTCAGGTGAACTCACTGGGACGTAGACTATTGCCGAACCTTGATAACAAATCGCTTGTGTTCTTTTATTTCTTGCTTTCTTTTGCTGTTTCATTTCATTACAAGTCATTCTTGTGAGGTGATTTCCAATAGTGGTATCAAAGCTGGAAGAGCTTGCATAGCTGGGTATCAGAGCAAGAACAGAAGGTATCGGAGTAAGACTCCAAGAATCAAAGAACAAACTTCTTGGATGTTTCAAGAACGGAGTAAAGATCAAGATCAGATCGTGTTCTTGAGATTAATTCAAGACCAGTGTTGAGATCAATCTTCGATCATGTTCTTGAGGTTTAGAAGAAGTTGAAAAAAATTTGTGGGTACTGCACAAATCTGGGATCATCTCTGCAAGATGGGTTCAAATTTCATTGTTGAGAAGTTTGATGGAAAATGAGATTTTTCCCTGTGGAAGCGGAAGATCAAGGCTGTTCTTATGCAACAAAAGGTGGACTTGGCTATTGGAGAAGATGATGCTTTTCTAGCAAGTATCACAGAGGACCAACGGATTGAGATGAAGAAGATGGCATACAGCACCATCTTTCTACACATATTGGATAGTGTCACAAGGGAGTGCAGAGACTCGGAAGATCCAGCTGTCATATGAAAGAAACTAGATGAGTTGTTTCTTACCAAAACTCTCCCTAACAAGATTTATCTTCTCAAAAGAAAATTTGCTTTTAAAATGGATCCTAATAAAAAGTTGCAAGATAATCTTGATGTCTTTAATAAACTAGTTCAAGACTTGGCTTGTTGTAGTATTAAATTCCCGAATGAATAATTAGCTGTTATGTTATTAAATTCTCTTCCTGATTGTTTTGATAGTTTAATTAATGCACTTGAATGTGGAAGAGATACACTAACCAAAGAAATTGTGGTCAATACTATAAGGGCTCATGATTTCAAAGCCAAGAGTAGAGAGGCATCAAGTGGGGAAGGGCTGTTCGTAAGAGGAAGGCCAGCAACTCGGAATGGCAATAGCAACCATGGCAACTACCAGGAGAAATCAAGAGGTAGAGGGCAGAGCCATAGGAGAGAACATTCCAAACCAAGATTTGGAGGAAAGAGGTGCTTCTACTGCAATAAGGAGGGTCACTTCAAGAAATATTGCAAGAAGAAGTTATGGGATGAGAGAGGGAGAAGCCATACCAACAATGAAGAGACTTTGATTGCTAAAGGAGAACAGCAAGATGATGTTCTTGTTATCTTCTCAAATGTGAGCAGGAGGCAAGGCAGCGAGAAATGGATTCTGGATTTTGGGTACACTTATCACATGTGCCCTCACAAGGAATGGTTCAAGAATTTCGAGGAGATCAATGATGGAAAGGATTTCTTAGGGAATGACAATTCTTTCCAAGTGAGGGGGATAGGAGACATCCAGTTGAGGATATTTGATGGAGTCACAAGGCTATTGCGAAATGTAATGTATCTTCCAGATTTGAGGAGGAATTTGATCTCATTGGGGCAGCCGAATTCCTTAGGGTATACATACAAAGCAGAGGGAGGAAAGATCAAGGTAACCAAGGGTTCTTTGATAGTGATCAAAGCAGCAATCAAAGATGGACTTTATGAGATGATCAGAGAGACAGAATCAAGGATCAAGCAGCAAGCTTGATGGCTGAGATGGATAAGGCAGCACTTTGGCATAATCGCTTGGGACATATGTGCGAAAAGGGGCTGCAAGTTCTCAGCAAGGATGGTCTACTTGGTGGTGATAAAGTAGAGAAACTGGATTTCTGTGAGAGTTGCATTCTTGGGAAGCAACATCGAGTCAGCTTCAACACCGGAGTGCACAAGTCTAAGGGATTCTTAACTACATCCATGCGGATCTTTAGGGACCAGCAAGGACACCAACACAGGGAGGTAATCATTAATTTCTGTCTTTAATTGATGATTATTCAAGAATGGTTTGGGTTTATTTGCTTAAAAATAAATTGGATGCTTTGAATAAATTTGTGGTGTGGAAAAAGTTGCTAGAGACTCAAACGGGCAGGGTAGTTAAGGCTTTACGAACCGATAATGGCTTAGAATTTTGTAATAAGGATTTTAATAAATTATGTGAATTAAATGGCATTCTGAGGCATAGAATGGTTGTAAAAACACCTTAGAAAAATGGAGTTGCTGAGAGGATGAATAAGACCCTTCTAAAAAAGGTTAGGTGAATTGGATTCGATTTACTAAAATATTTTTGGGGAGAAGTTGTGTCTACAACTGCATACTTGGTTAATAGATCACCCTCTAGAGCTTTAAAGCTCAAAATTCCCATGGAGATGTGGAGTGGGAATCCCCCTGAGTTGAGCAACCTTAGGACTTTTGGGTGTGCTGCATTTGCACATCAAAAGGATGATAAACTTAACCCAAGGTCTAGAAAATGTGCATTTCTAGGGTATAGTGATGGGGTTAAGGGATATAGGTTGTGGTCCTTAGAACCAAAGGGAATTAAACTCATTATAAGTAGGGATGTTATTTTTAATGAATTGTTATTTCCCTATGAGAAAACTAACCCTGCAGGGGCTAGTGAGCAAACCAGTCTAAAATTTGTGGAGCATCGCATCAAGGAGAATTCAGTTCAGGTAGAGCAAGGAAGGCAAGAGGGTTTGGACTAGGTAGAGCCCATTGATGAAAGCCAAGCTCAGGGTACTCAAGAGATGGCTAAACTAGAAGAGGTTGATGCAGCAAGTCAGAATGACTACCAGCTCATAAGAGACCGGTGAAGTAGGGTAGTCAAACCACCTTTGAGATATGGGTTTATGGATGCTAATGTAGCAACTCCTTGGAAAGAAGGAGAAATGGTTGAACCAGAAACGTACATGGAAGCCATGGAGTGTAAGGATTCGTCAAAGTGGCAGCTAGCTGATGAGTGCCAAATATTGCATGTTTTGGCCGCTTAATTTACATTTGTAAGCTTAGGAATTTGTTACTTTGAGTGGTTTTTTCATTGTTTTACAGGTTTATAAGCTTGGAAAGGAGTTTCACTAAATTGCCAGAATTGCTCATACAGATCAGCCATTTTTGAGGATTAAACTGTATTGATTCAGGAAGAACCAGGGGATGAACCATATATTCTTGGAAAGATCCGGATGTCTATTTTCTGAGGAATTTTACAGCTCATAAAAATGATTTTTCTAGAGAAAGTTATGGCAGTTTTAGTAGACAAAGGTCAAGCTGTGCATGATTTCAGCGTGACAGATCAGCCATTTTTTAGGATTAAAATGTATTGATTCAGGATGAACCAGGAGATGAGCCATATATTCTTGGAAAGATCCCGATGTCTATTTTCTGGGGAATTTTACAGATCAATAAAATGATTTTTCTAGAGAAAGTTATGGCAGTTTTAGTAGACAAAGGTCAAAGAGCAAAAGCTGGAATCTGCAGTATCCCACATCGGATTGGAAGCATATTGCCCTTGTGATGCTTCCCTATATAAGCCCCTCTTTTCTTCATCTTTAGTAAGCAATCCAAGTGCCATTTTGGTGCAATTTGGAGGACTTCTACTAACATTCTAGTGGATCTCCAAGGGCTTTCCTACCACGAGGGGAAGCGCCACCCAACAGCGAGTGGAATTTCTCCCATGTATAGTCAGTTTTAATTTACTACTTTTTTTAGTTTAATGTTTAGCACTGTTATTGTGAACTTTAGTTTCATGATTATGAGTGGCTAAAATCTTCAACTAAGGTTGAAGATGAAGCCTCGCCGTTGTTTGGCATAAGATTTTCAGATTTGTTTATACAATTTTGATGGTTTTTTAGTATAAATGTTATGGTCAATTGTTTGAGTAAATTCTTACGATTGATAGTTTTAAATTGTTCTGTTGGATATTCCATGTGTTTCATCTGATGGATACATCGAATCATTTTTGATTAAATTGGATATCCTTTGTGATTTGTTTAAAACGGATACATTGGATTGTTTTGGTTTAATTGAGATATTTGTTGTGATTTGTTTAAAATTGGATTCATGGAATGTTTTGATAGATTATTTTTATAGAACATGAAGATATATGCTTTACTTTGGTGGGGTGGATTCAGAAACCTTAGTGTTTTTATTATTAGCTTGTAAATCAAATTAGTGTAGTTTATATTTGTTTTGCAAAAATACAATTCAAAATTCGGAACTAGGTTAAGATAAGGTTAGTTTAGATAAAATTGTATTTTTACAACGCAATTCCCTGTGGATTCGACCTCGCACTTGCACAACACTATATTGCAAACGACTCATGCACTTGCGAGAAATTTAAAACTCACAACACTAGCTATGGAGGAAGAAATGGATTCTTTGAGGAAGAACAACTCTTGGAAATTGGTGCCCAAACCAGAAAAATAGAGAGTTATTGATTGTAGATGGATCTACAAGGTCAAAGTAGGGAATACTCCAGAAGATGAAGTCTGGTATAAAGCTAGGCTGGTGGTGAAAGGGTTCACACAAAAAGAAGGCATAGATTTCACGGAAATCTTCTCACCGGTTGTGAAGTACAAGACAATACGGATAGTATTGGCAATGGTGGTCCAATTAGATTGGGAAATCGAGAAAATGGATGTGAAGACATTGCTCTTACATGGAGGGCTTGATGAGACCATCTACATGAAGCAACCCGAAGGCTATGAGGAAGGAAGGCAGGGAGAGTTGGTGTGCAAATTGAAGAAATCTCTCGTGAAGCAATCACCTCGACAATGGAATAAGAGGTTTGATTCCTATGTAATCAGCTTGGGTTTCATAAGGAGCTACTATAATTTTTGCTTGTACTACAAGGGGCAGAAGGTTGAGAAAGTGGTGATCATTCTCATCTATATTGATGATATGTTGCTGGTTGGGAGCAACATGGAGAGGATAGGAAAATTGAAGTCTCAACTCAGTGAGGAGTTTGAGATGAAGGATCTTGGCCATGCACAGAAGATCCTTGGGATGTGTATCATCCGAGAAAGGGAGAGAAATAGATTGAAGATCTCTCAAACTTCCTACATAGAGAAGATGATATCTAAGTTCTCTATGGAAGATAGCAAACCAGTGAAGGTTCCCCTTGCTGGTCATTTCAAGTTCTCCAGCGATCAATGCCGGAAATGGAAAAGGTCCCCTACTCTAGTGCGGTTGGTTCTGTAATGATCACCATGGTAAGCACTAGATCTGACATTGCTCATGCAATGAGTGTCCTCAGTAGGTTTATAAGTAATCCCGGAAATGAGCATTGGCTTGGGATGAAGTGGTTGCTGAGGTACTTGAAGGGAAGCCCAGATGTGGGGCTGGTTTATGAGAAGAGGGGTAAGTTCATCTGCCGTGAGGGTTATGCTGATACGGACTATGGAGCAGACCGAGATAAAAAGAGATAAATTACTTCCTACTTCTTCAACTTAAATGGATGTTGTGTAAGTTGGAAGGCTCAGTTGTAGCCTGTGGTAGCACTCTCAACAACCGAGGCTAAATACATAGCGGCTACGGAAGCCATTAAGGAGGCTATGTGGTGCAAAGGGTTGCTGGAAGAGTTGAAGGTGCTAGAGGAGTAGGTTGTGGTGTATTCGGATAGCCAAAGTACATTGCATTTGTGCAAGAATCCGGTGTTCCATGAGAAGACAAAGCACATGGATGTTCGATACCATTTCATTTTGGAAAATGTTATGAAAGGATGCATCCATGTGGACAAAGTAGCCACGGAAGAAAACCCTAAGGATTTAGGTACTAAAGTTCTACCCCTAAGTAAGTTCAATCATTGCCTTGGACTACTTAGGATTGGAGTCGGTTGATTGATGACTCAAGATGAGTTTGGATCCTAAAGTTCTCTGCACAATGGTTCAGGTTTAAACACTTAGACAATGGTAGAGATTGTTGGTATTTGTCTAAGGTTTAAACATGGTCAAGGTTTAAACATGCTGAAGGTTTAAACAAGGTTGGAAGAGGTCAAGCATCAAGTCATTGAAGCCTCAGCACACTTGGAGTGTGCCTCAGCACAAATGAGTGAAGGTCCAGCATCAGGTGGCGCCGCACCTCTGCTCACCCTAGCCCATGGCGTCCAGAAGGTGGAGTGCTGGAGGAGGAGGCCAGGCCATGGTGCCCCCTACCCAAGGCCGCAGCGCCCAGAACCTTGAGGAAGTGTGATCTGCCCTGGGTCGCGTCGCCCCCTGTTCTAGGCCGCGGCGCCAGGCACACTGATGCACACATATGTAAACCTCTTTTATGGTTCGTGAGACATGTCCAAAATGCACAGCTTGACTAAGGAATGATCAAAGGCTATGGTTGATTGTTCATCTAGATCAAAGGGTGGAGAATGACACTCAAGATTGGACAAGAAGTTGGTGCACTATATAAAGGGTCACCTAGCTTCATTCTTAAGAACAATGTGACATAACTTGTGATCAAAAGTGAGAGAATTGTAAAGAGTGCAAAGACACAAAACAAGAGAGACTCATTTGTAAGGCTGATTGTTTAGAAGAGTGAGTAGAATAGAATGGAGATTGAAGGGCTTGTAAAGGGAATTTTTTTGGGAAAATCCGAAGGTTAGTTCTTATCACTTTCTGTTTCTTCTTCTTCTTTGTTTTTTCAAGAACTTAGGCTTCTTGAAGACAGGTTGCTGTGATTGTAAAAGAACCATTGATTAGTGCA